>VZRV01004995.1:133457-152244 GCA_013398115.1 Falcunculus frontatus | reverse complement strand
CAAGTTAAGCAATGCGAGTCTTTCCAGGAATAGTGATGGGGGAGAGGTGGGGGAGGGTGTGGAAACCACAGCACAGATCTGACCTGTGAAGTCAGCATCTATGACTCCTGGGTGTACAAGGAGTCCCTGAATAGTGGTACTAGATCGTCCCACAAGCAATGCACTGAACCCCTTACCTAGGGGTCCAAATGAATCCAGGGGAACCTTGTAAACCCGACAGGAATCTAAGACGACTGTTGCTGCGGTGTGCACATCCACCCCAGCTAACCCGCAAGTGCTGCCGGCAAGTCGGCTGAGTAGGCCTATGCCTGTGCCATGCCCAGGGTGAACATCTTGGTTGGCTCCGCCAGGGCAGGCGTGGAGCCGCCAGGCACTGGCCACAGTGGCGCAGAGTCACCGAGCGGCGCCCGCACACCCCCCATGGCCAGGTTTGGCCAGGGCGGGGCAGACGGTGTGGTCAGGCGGCCCGGCGCGGCTGCTTGCTGCCGCAAGCGTCTCACGGGTTGCCTGTCCCTGACCGCTGCGTCCTTTTGCGGTCCAGGAGTTCCCCCTGGAACGCCGCGCGCGCCGCCGGGCTGGAGTGCGGGCGATGAAGGAGGCGAGCCGGGCACAGACGTGGGACCAGAAGCAGCAGGGAACGGAGCCCAGCCCCGCGCTGCAGAGGGCGAGGGCGGCGCTGGCGCCAGCAGAGCCCCCAGCCGCTCCGGCAGCGCTGCCAACCGCCCGTCTATGTCATATAACACAAGCAGCATTATGGTTACACTCGCTGCCAGCGACTTCTGCGTAGAAGGGCACTCAGAAGCCGGCACCTGCCCGGGGCTTCCGGGCCCTGCCTGTGCAGGCGCGGAGCCGCCAGGCGCCGGCCGCGCTGGCACAGGGTCGCCGAGCGGCACGGCCAGGTCCGGCTGACGGGGGGCAGATGGCACGGCTGGCTGCCGCGTAGCAGCCACTAAGCCCGACGGCTGCAGTGGCGGCGCTGAGGGGACGACACGCCCCGATCCCTTCCCTGGAGGGAGCGGAGCGGAGGGCGGGGGGAAGTGCGGTGCGAGCGGAGACCACTCCATCTCCTCCTCCTCTAGGTCGTCTTCCTCCTCTAGTCCATCTTCCCCCTCACTGTTCAGGCCATCCCCCTCCTCCTGCGCGGACGCCCGAGCAAGCGATTCTACTGGTGAAGGATAGTGCGGCATAACGAAGTCACGCAGAGATGGATAGGTGGGGGGCACATAGTCCCGGGGTGAGGGGTAAGAGCGCTGAGCAGACTCTACGACTCCTACCAGCCCCAGCCGCGGCGGCAGAAACTCGCTCCAAGTGGGAGGTGCACCGCTGGCTGTGGAGTTCGCGGACCCCACGTCCGCAACCGTCCGGCGGAGGGCTCTGGGCGAGAGAAGCTCCGAGCCCTCAGGGCCGCGAAATGGAAGTACCTTCCGAGTTACGGTGCGGTCGTAACACACGTCGGGAGCACCAGATGTCGCCAAGTCCCGTGGTCCGAGAAGAATAATTACACGAAATCCGTTCAGAGAATCATGAATGAGCCATAAGAGGCCATAAGATGTGATTTATTAGTTAATTTCTGACAGGTTTAAATACCTTAGTTCGCAAAGATGGCATAAGATCATTGGTCAGTAACTATCCACCTCTCATGCTAATTGGCCAAGACTCACAACACCCTTTCAAAAATATTTTTCTAGTTAACTTCATAACAAAGTCTGAAAAACAAGTTGCAGGTGTAAGATAGTTTAGTTTACAAAAACCTTAACAGTGTTTTCCATAGTTTCTATGAGAAAAGTAGAGTTCTCACAGTAGCATTTTACTGAAGGATTTCTCTGCTAAAGGCCTTTCAGCGTCTATAGTCATCCATTGTTTTCCTAATTTAAAATCAATGGACTTACTTCAAAAAAGCCAAGTTTTGCGATTCCCTTTTGCACCAATGATTGTTATAGAACCATTCACGTTTCCTTTTACTGTATTTAGCACAGAATAAATACCTCCTGTATCTAATAAAAATTCTGCCTCCTCATTTACCTCCTTACTCCCCAGTTTAGCTGTAATCAGAGGTTCTGCCAGGGAAGAATCCTCAGGTCTCCCTCAGTCATCAGTGATGGCCATGAGAGGGGGGCTTTTATGTTGCAACTGCGACAATCCCTTTTCCAACACCTGTGTTTCTTACAATATGCACATTGATTAATACCAAGCCTCCCAGGGGAGCTTGAGGTAGGTTGTCCATGCCCTCATGCCCTTTCTTTCCCTGGGGGCACTATTCCTTTGGAGATTCCTTCCAGAACTGCAAGTAATTTTTGTTTAGTTGTTTCTTGGTGTTTTTCTCTATTCTGATAAACTCTCCAAGCAACATCCAACTGCTTCCCCAAATCATAATGATTTTGTCCCTCAGCCTTTTGTAATTTTCTTCTAATATCATCTGAGGATTGTGCCACAAATATAGGGGCTAATTGAGTTTTTCCTTCCTGTTTCAGGATGGATATTAGTGTATTTTTTTGAGCCGTTTCTTTCAGTCAATTAAAAAATTTGATAGGTGATTCCTTATGATCCTGCTAATTTTGAATAATTTGGACATATTGATAGCCTTTGGTATGGCATGTCTAATTCCATATAGTATTCATTGTTGATACCTATTTAATCTCTCTCTAAACATGGGCACATTAGGGTCCCACTCGGAATCCACAGTGGGAAAATTAGTATCTAATGTACTCGTGAAGTTACCAGTCAAACTTGCTCTTCCGTAAACCTCCTACTGGTTTTAACAACCATCTCTCTTTCTGTACTATCAAACAACATTTCTAACATCGTAGCTATATCCTTCCGGTCCAGATCCTGAGTTTTAAGCATCATTTCAAATGCTCTTGCCATTTTGTCTGGGTCAACTTGATAGGTGCCAGCCATTGACTTCCAATTATTAAGGTTGTATTATTGAAAATAGAACTTTTACTGTGATTGGACCATTCATACCTACCCCCTGATGGAGGGGAGGTACTATCACATTTCTGTGTTTAGCTCTAGGTTGACCTTTAATTGGACTAAAACCCTCTGTTCCTTGATACATCCTCTTGATCCTCTCTGTCTTCTCTTCTACATGTGCTAAATCTGCCTCCTTATGTGCCAGCTCCTTCAAAATACCAGTCTTAGCAGCCTGATTAGCTGTTCCCCCATCCAACCTGCAGTTAGGACTGACCTTAAGATGTAAATCACCCTCCTTATAAGGGAGATGTTTATAACAAATTTGTCCTATGCTGAATATAGAACAACATTTTAACTGTTTTCCTTGATTCTCTTTTTCAAGACCCAGCACAAAAGGGTCTGAGGGCATTGGATTCAACCTACAATCTTTCTGCCATTCTGGATGATTCTGTAAAGTGAAAAATATACCAGCATATGTCACCTCATGCCATTTTTGTTCCCGTCTTAAAAACAGCATTAACTTTAACAACGTATTGTAATTCAAGGTTCCATTTTGTGGCCACTTTTCTCCAGAGTCTGGTTTGTACAATGGCCACCACTGTTTACAATATTTACTCAAATTCTCCCTGGTCACTGTTCCCCCAGGGGCCCCACTAATCTTTCTGCAATGTCACAAAACGCAACCAAGTGGGGATTTTTTCAGAATGTCCCCTTTAGACTGTCCACTACCCATTTCTGAGTAGTAGACCCAAAATGTTAAAATACAAATACAAATACAAGTACAAAACAACTATCAATTGATAAAACCAAGTGAAATACCAAATTCTGGGATACTTAAAAACCCACCCATTGCACTAGAAGATCCACATGCCTTATTTGGGCAGGATTAAAAAAAAAATTCCTTAATATCGAATGGGGTCTGACCTGTGTCACAGATTGGTCTGAGGGTCTGTGGACTTCTCCAAGAAAGTCTCAGTGCCTGTGTGAAGATCCAGAGACCCCCTTGGATCCATGGGAGACCAGGCAGAGTGTCCCATCCAAAGCTGCCAAAAATGATATCAAAATTGGTTAGATAAAAACTTTCTAACACAGTTTGAATATTAGAAAGCAGGCATTCTTTATTGCAGCACGCTGCTCACTTGAAGGATCCTTCTTTCAGCGGAGTGCCCTGAGTGTCGAGTGAACAAATTTTTTGTCACACACATTGATTACATATTCATGAGCTATCTCCACTTGCTTGACTTTATTTGACACAGTCACACCCCTTACCAGAAGTCCTTATATGGTTCTTTGGGGGGTCTGTCTCCAACATCCAGTGTCCTTTTTATGTGGCTGTTCCTTGACCCCACTTTTGAGTAAGCACAATATCACTGTTTTGCATAATTTCTGCTTATCAGCCTTGCAGAGCTGAGATAGCATCCTGCTTGCATTTTGTATGACTTCTGTTTACCAAAGTTACATCCTTTATTTATTTTTCCAAGGCTATGCTGTTCTGTTCAACTGTCCTTGATAAGAGTAAAATGTTGTTCTGTTCTGCTATCTTTATCAAGTGAGTAAAATCCTGTTAGTTTCTACTGTCCTTATACAATCAAAAGGAATGGACCAAAGAAGTATAAAGATGGCCACCATAAATCCCTCTAGGAACTTGCTGCAGCCCTCACACTATAATGGATGAAAGAAACTTCTCTTCTACAGACTTTCACATCTCTGCTAGGATCATATTTCCCACTCTCTCTTATCCACAGTCCAAGCAATCTGCTTCATGCCTTCTTATTATTCCCACCAAGCTGTGACCATAGAAATGATCACACAGGAAACTTTGTCCCTTACCCTAAGGGTGGTAGAACTTCATTTTACCTACACTGCTGAGAAACACTGAACTTGCTGCTTACACGTGTAGCAATATTTTTCCCCAAATGCCTATTATTGAGAAGAAAGACATTTCAAATAGGTGCTGTAAGAGCGACAGCCTTGAAGAAATTTCAGTGATGGGAAAAGTATCACTGTTTATATATATATATATGAACACATATATGACCATTGTATTGTATATACATGAATATTGTATTTACATATATAAAAGGTAACGCTGATAATCAAAACCAGCCAGCAGCTCAGTATACTTAATAACCAGCAAATTATTATTTGAAGAAAACAGAAGAACACTCAAAATCGAGACATGATTCACAAATCCCACACAACCAATACATCTGTACTCAAAAGTACAGACGTACCCCTTCAAGGAGGAGGTTGTGCAAGATCCCTGTTTGTCTACCAAATCAATAAACACATAACTTACTGCAGAAAATACCATCAAGTGCTAACAGTAAGGAAAAGTGGGGTAGTGGAAGTTGTGTTGCTCCAGAACTATATAGTTGGTGACAAAAGTAGGTATTGTATAGGGCTGGTGCAGCTACAGTCAGTATATGAAAAAGGGAAATGCTTCATTGCATTCAAAACTAAAATACATTCAGGACTGCACCAGGACCGAGTTTTGTTATCATTCATGCTTTCTACTTCCAATACAATGTCTGCATATTTCTTGTAGACAAGTCCTGGGGGAAGAGAGAATTCAAATGAGATGCACCACAGTTTGGCTGTCTGAGTCAGTCTGATTAGACTTTCATATATTCTGGAAGATTTACAAATGGATTGTGTGTGCCTTTATTTTGAAAATATCCTTGTCTACATGACAGCCAGCCAATCCAAAGCTGCTGCCCTTTCAAGAATACCTGTCCTGAGCATAGGAAGGCGCAAAAAATATTGACAATACAGTTCAAAATCTTTCAGCTTCTGTAAAGCAGGAAACGTGAGACAGCCTGGAGGCTTTCAAGAACCTCAGCTAAATATTAAACATCTATTCTGTTGGCTTTGAAAATGAATTCAGTTATGAAAACTTAACCAGAACCAAACACTGACCTTTGCAATTTTTTCTGTATCTCCCTCACAACACTATCTGTATTCTTACCGATGCCATGATGCTTTTTTCCTTTTCTTTTGTATACCTTTCATATAGCTTTTACGTATCCTCAGTGCTCTTAGCATGCATACTTGTAATTCCTTAAGTCTGATAACTTAGCATAGTCCTAGTATTCTGTTAAGCCAGAAGACCAAACATCCCAGAGGCCTCGCAGTTGGAGGCCAGAGAGCCCTATGCTATCCTGAGAAACCAAGGTCCTCTCTAGAACACATTCTGTAAACTAAGATTAGGCCCATCCAGGGGTGAATTCCTCGGGATTAGGGGATATCACGCTGATCATTCAAGCCTCTCACTGGGGAATCTTTGATAGATATGCTACTTTGCAAGGTCTATAAATTGTATATGCGATCTATCGTGTGTGTGCATTTCGGCGCATTCTATGTTGGCAAAGTGGTGCACCATAAGGATCCTTATTAAATACTGAGGTAAAACCCTTTTTCCCTTAACTGTGTCTGGCTCTTAATTTTTTTAAGACCAGGAAAAAGCAACATTACAATGTAATTCAAAGTCTTTCTGTAGTGTTCATGTGTCGCATAACTACATCCCCTTCATATCAGCAGCCACTGACAAGCTCTGGGACCTTTACATCCATCCCTAAGTGCCACAAGGAAGGCAGCGAAGACCTTCAACAACCAAGTTCCCTGCTGCCCTCTCACATGGTGGGAGCCTGGCATCAGCGAGTGCCACGAGCTGCTCTCTGGTTCCTACTCCTGGCAAGGCAATGGTCACAGCCGTGTCACCTCACTGCTGCAGTCACAAACGTTTGCCTTGCACTGAGCTTTCCTGCTGAACCATTCATTCCTTGCTTCATTATAATCTTTCCAAATCCTGACAGGAAATGCTGCCTTGGTCCCACTTTTCTTAATGATTTCATGTTTGTTGCCCTTTGTTCACCTGTCTCAGCTCTGGAGAGATGCGTCCTGGGTGCTAAGAGGTGCCGAATGGGACACACTGCACCTGCCAGTGGATCCCTGGGGTCTGAGAGTTCCCTGAGGGGAGCAGGGCAGGCTGGGGGTTGCCAGGGACAGCTCCTGCCTGGACACGGGGACAAAACAGGTAGCACAAGCTAGTCTTGCTTGCAATCACGTCATACTGAAATCTATACTCTCTCCTGAATTTGCTTGGCCTCTTTCATCAAAGTAATTTTTGTTTACTGTGTGGATTATTCTAAAGTGATGCACTCTGCTAGCTTCTTCTGTAGCACAAAGAAAATGGGAGTAAAAGGATTTTAGTAAGGCTGAGGGAATTCTAAAAGTCTCCATTCCTTAATTCATCAATTCATTAATTTCCTTAATCCACTTTTCTCCACAAGTCAGAATTAAAGACATGTTCTGAAATAGTGCACACAAACATTGCATGTATTGTGGACAACATTCAGCTCCATAATTAATTTACACATACTTCTGTTACTTGTCGAGCTGAAATCTGTGGATTCATAATTCATATTCTTATATTACTATCCAGGGTGGCCTAAAGAAAAATAGCTTCCATTTAGAGCTCTGTCCTGGACTTTGTGATGCCATCCCCCTGAACCGGCAGAGTTGTTTCTGCAGCCAGGTGGTGGAACCTGATCAGGAAACTCACTTACGTGGAAACCATCTGGCAAAGAAATAAAGAAGTTAGTATTAATCCAAACCAGTTCTCCAATGTCAGCTGCAAAAAACTTTTTTTTTTTTTTTTTTGCAAAAACCCACACGTCAGCTGTGCCAACACAGAGGAGACAACAGTAGAACTCCCTTTTCTCTTCTGGCAACTGTGGTGGGCTCGGCTTTGGTTGCTGCCACCGTCAGTCACTCCAGCTCCACCTCAGAGGAATGGGACTCCTCCCTGGAGGAGGATCCCGAGGGCAGCACCATAGTCTGAGCCCATCACACCTTTCTGGAAAGTTCTGTTAAGTTCGATGTGTTATTGGTTGCTGTTTGTTGTACCCTCCCCTCAGTTTTTTCGGTTGGACCCTGGACCCCTGTATCCGTCCCCCTCACGTTTCCCTATTGGCTGTGAACCCTGGCCCCTCCCAGTTCTCCCTTCCCTTAAAACCCTGTGCTCTCCCTGAGCTTCCCGGAGTTCTCCCTTCGACCCTTTGCCCTAATAAAGGAGACCATGGGGGAGACCCCCTCTCGCCACGCTCTGCCTCCTTCACCTCATTTCACCAGCACCTTGCCTCGCCTCTCTCCGGGAGCAGCTTCACCTCTGCGTGAGGTAGCCACGCTTGCCCTATAGCGGCACCCCCAGCCCGGGATTCCAGGAAGCCGGCATCCTCAGCCGAGGGCAGCCAGGGCACTGCACGGCGACAGGCAACAGTCCCAGCTGAAGCATTTACAAAACTCAGCTTTTTTTATCCAACAAGGCTTATAATGTCAGCTTCACACAGACAAGTGGTTGAATGCCTTCTTGAAGAAGGCCCCAGAAGAGAACCCTATCAGAGGAAAATCAGATGAATGATCTTTTCTTATTAATTTATTATCAACATTTTGTACTTTGTTGTGTTGGTTGTTTGGAGATTTTTTAAATAGAAGTTTTCCGCCTGTTTCCCAGGGATCTGTGTGATGCAACATGAGGCTAAATCATGACTTGGTTGAAGAGACTGAAGGGAAAATTGGTATTACAGAGGGTACAACTGACAATAGTAACTTCTGCTAGAAACTTCCTTTCTGAAGTCCTTGCCTCCTCAGGCTGAAAGAAGCACGGAAAGAAAATTGCCCTACTTGTGGGGAGATAAACAGTGAAACCCCACTATTGAGTCATTGAACAATCCTCACAAATAAATACCTACATTTGTTTTAAGTTTAAAATGTTGTTTTAAGTTTTCCATCAATTTAGAAACACTTCCTTAATGCTCCTTTCAACTTTGCCCCATCCCATCTTAACTAAATCTCCTTAAAATCACACCTACATCTGAAGAGAATACGTAACACTTAAACTGTTAAGGATATTTTGCAGACCTTTTGGAGACTCAATTCAACTCGGAGTGATACCAGGAAGAGTTATCAGTTTTATCAGTGATTTCTTTTAAAGGAGAATTGTGTGAGGCTGCAAGATCCTCAAGTGTAAATGAGGAGTACTTAGAGCAATGAATACTGCAGGGGTGTGGAACAGTCTCTCATCAATATAAGGTAAGATTTATCCCTAACTGTGCATAAAGCTGCTCTCCAGGAAGTGCAACAATTTAAAGATAAAATGATTGATTTACTTTATGACTAAAGAGACACATTTTTTCTTGCTCTCTTAGGGAAAAACAAACAAGTATTTTTCAAAAAATGGGACTTCAGTTCCACAGGCGATAGTTTTTTCCATTACTTATCCTGGAGGGGGAAATACTACAGAGATTATATGGGTATCCCAAACACACACAGGGATTTAACAAACACCCAACATGTATCTTCAGTACCATGACACCTGCAGAGTGTTCTAAAAGTTTAATATCTTCCTAAGGTTAAAGTACATTAAAAGTCCTCTTCCTTTATTAATCTGTTGCTCTGCTCTTCTGTCTATTCATTGATATCATAGTATATCATACTATAAAATAGGCCTGCATCTCGATAATGATGCCTAGAGGAGCAAGCTTCCCAAGCATGGATAAAAATATTTCAAAACATTTTCTGTACTTTTGAAAATTATTAGAAAGTATTTCCATTACAACCTTGCAAATAAAATTAATTTACTTTAAAAAAACCTCAACAGACAACATACAACATTTCCCCCATTTGGTAAATGAGACTTCTTCCTCTCAGTTTCCTTCCTAAAAAACGACAAAGCCAAAAAGGCATTATCCATTGAAACCAAATCCAGGGAAGTTGTATATAGTGTGATGCATTTACATGTACCGAAATTCCTGCCTTTATGCGGGTACCTCATGAAACAAGTTAATAGCACAAACATACCTTTTTCAAATGCATGGAGATACTTCCAGTCAGGTGAAATGCAGATAAAACAACTATACTGAAGAGCAAAGCAGTGGTCTAAATCCCTTCCCTTATACTTCAGTAAACAATAGAATTATCTATCACCTCATTTAAAAAGCCAAGTACTTAAAAACAAGAAAATGAGTATTTAAAGACCCTATAAATCTTAGGCTGCCTACATCATAGATGGACCATTATTTCTAGGTATTAAAAAAAGTCTACTTCATCATAACAAAACAGCCTGCACTACAAAAATCAGAATAAACATTATTCTATATGTAAACATAGCATAAAAAGCCCTGCAAAAAAATAAGCATGAAAGCATGCAACACTGGCTGAAAAAATAAAGGGAAATGTAATAATTTCTCTATAAAACAGAGTTGAAAACTGCTCCTCTTGGATGGCAGGTACAGTATTATCGTCAAAAACCAGGACATATAAATATTTTATAACATATTACTTAACAGAGAGTTTTTCTGAGCTGAAAAGACATGTCCATACCAGTGTATCTATATCACAGCAGACACCGGCCACAAAAAGCCTGTGGTGTCCTCCCAGTGTCTTGCAAACGACCTCCAAGTTTCTGCCTCATGGAAAGTGGCTGCCACAGGACGGGTGCTGCATCCCAAGGACACCATACACTGCTGTAAAAAATGCTTTGTAGTTTCCCTTATATTTGGCAGAATTTTTAGATTGATTTCCAACAAAAACTCATGCCATTCAGCACACAAGGATGCTTGCTCACTCAGTGAGAGACTCTTCTTTCTTACTGCACACTATTCTAATCCTGCTCCAAAAATCAGCATTTTCTCCTTGCCCTTTATATTTTTCACTGTCCTTATGTTTCTCATCAAACATGTGCCTCTCTTGAGCAGCCAGTCTGTTCTTACCTAGCAGAGTAAAAGAGTGGTGCTGATGGCAGCTGAAGACCTGAGATCACAAGAATCCACAGATTTTAAGTGTTAAGTTGAGCAGAAATGAGCTGAACTGAGAGAGGGCAGCCTCAGCACTGAGTACCATTTGTACACCAGGTTTCCTCTGGGTAGTGCTAAACTGCACAGCCTGCCTTCTGCAGCTGTTAGTTTGGGACTTCTTGGGAACAACTGCAATTTCTGTCCATCTGAAGTATCACTAAAGTACTTAGCAGGGAAGTTTATGTATGAAGAATGTTGTGGCTTTAAATCTGCTTGAACACTGGAAAATCTTACTCAAAGTACCAAATTTTTACAAGTGATCACAAATAGTGATCATGGACTACACTGCAGATATCTCAAACACTCAAGGCTGTAAATTATATCAATTATTGCTGTCCCTAAATATATGAGGTAACTGAATAATACGAATTGCTGAAAAAACCCCAAACAAAAAACAGTAACAGAAAAAAAACATGTTAAGAGATGTCTCTTTCATCAAACCACTTCTCTTTCTCTCCCTTCAAGCTCCATGTTCCTTAACTGACCAATAGAACTGGTCATTAGACAGCACAGCCTGACTGAGGGGAGAACAAAACACAGGTTACCTGACAACTATGTACAGTAGGTGACAGGCACAAAAGCTGCAACAAAAAAATGAAAATATATTGCTTTTCGATGCAATATGGCTCATAAGCATGAGTGTTGCACATCTCCAGCACAAATTATCCAGAAACTTGGATAATCCCAATGGATTATCCACCCACAGATAAATCCACCAACATAAAGGCCACAGATGATACCCACAGTTACTAAGAACCTTGAAGTACTCCAAGAAGAATTAGTTCTAGACTCCTCAAACTCTCAAATCTTTCAATAACACTTTCAGTGATAATTTTTTTCCAGAAAAATGTTTCATTTGCTCTCTCTACCCCAGTAATTAGTGAGGCTTAAAGGTATTCGGTGTGATGACTCTGGGGCTAATTCTGTGGATGTGTAAGTAGGTTACTGTGGGGAAAATACATTATTCTCAGCCAACAAAGAAAATATTGACTACCATGCAGAACTTGAGTTTTAAGGCTTAGAGATATCCAAACCACCTTAGTAAATATATATCACAATTTCTGCAAAGCAAAGTTAAATGAGGACAAAAATAAACATTCATTTCTAAAAAGCTTAACAGTTTGATTCTTTTAAAAGCTTGTTACCTTTTCAAAATCTATTTATTCTCGCTGACACATCTTTGGAAGAGGTTTTCCTTAATAGTGAATGAAAATCCCCAATTCATTTCCTAGATATCCCTTAAGCTCAGTAATTCACTTTCCCTATATATTACTTTGTTCAACCGCTTCTTTTAAAATCTATTAAAAGCAAAAATACAATTCCTTAGGGAAAAATACCATTATGTCAACCCTTGATTTCTGGGAAAAACAAAAAAGTCAAACTTAAGAGATAGATCAGAATCAATTATTTCTATAACTGACTCACATTTTAACTTGTCTTTACCCAGCCACCCTGGACCATATAGTATTTTTAATCAATACAGTGAGAAAATAAAATAACCTTGGGAGTGTGCAGAAAGCTGTGTGGCTTTTTGCGTTTGTGGTCTATAGCATACTAACACACAGAAGGTGAACGCAGACTGTATCTGTTTGCTAAAAGTTCCCAGAAACAGGCAAGGCTACACATCTTCTAGAAGACTTCAAACTGTAACTAGCACTGCAGGTGGCAGGAACCTCTTTCTGGCTTATATATCCCTACACTGGGGACTGTTGGGATCAAAGGTCTTCAGAGGTTGGACTCGATGATTTTGGAGCTCTTTTCTAACCTTAAAGATTCTATGATTCTGTTCCTTGTGAGAAGGAAACATTCAAGTCAAGCAAGACAAACCCCCAAATTTGTGGACGCTGAAAGTGTTTTTGCAGGCATATGTTCTCTGCAGTGGAACAAAGGGAGACAGGGAAGGTTCCTGCTTTTCAAATGGACCAGGCAAGCCCGTCTCTTAAGGAAGAGATTCTTTAGCAAGCAGCAGCAGGGCTGTAAATCACTTTCTGCAAACATGAGGTGAAGACTAATGGTCTCCATTAAGTCAGATTCCAGATGATTGTGTTGCAACCAGCTTTGGAAGGTAACAGGGAGACTTGTGGCAGGGCTCACTTCTGAGATGAAGACATAAATCTAGATGTCTGCCAGTAGATGACTATACAACCAAAGGAGATACAGTCAGTATCACCTGTGGTTCCTGGAAAGCTCCCAAGCTGACCTGACATTTAGCAGGTCTCATCTAGTAACTGAACTGAACTGAATTACACACTCCATGAGAACTCATAGTCAACAAGAGCTCATGCCCAAAGAGCACAGGCAGAGGCCCAGATCCTTAACTCTAGAGAGCATTAATGTTATTTACAGCATTAAAAGAGAGAGTTAAGCCATGGGGGAAATGGCTTCCTCCGGCTCAGGCAAGTGGCATTTTCACAGACCTATTTGCCACCATGTCAATTAGGGTTAGAACCAGTGGAACCCCTGTAGCATAAGATGGAACAAAAGGACCCTCACCTTGCTGAGAAAGGAGAAGACAGATTAACTCTGTACTACCAGAGAGGCTCCATTTATCCCACAGGAAACAGGTATGAAGAGCAGAGAAATGTAACATGTTATGCCTGGACCTCTCCCATCGGTTAATATTCGTACACGCCCCACAATCCAAAGTGCTTTTGAGGAAATCTACGCGGGCAAAGCATGTTTGTTGAGGAAGTTCAACATCTTCCATCTTCCTTTGATCTTCATTAACACCAGCCTGTGCCAGGAACACAGAAGTAATTCAGCTGGCCCTCTGTGAGCCTGGATTCACCAAGAATCTTGCAGGGGAAAGCCAAGTTGGTGGCACGGAACAATAGTGCAGAAGATGAGAGAGTGGAAAAAGAAAAGAGGCTGTTAAACTGTTAACTATGTTAAGGATTTAGAGTTCTTGGAAATACAGGAGAGGATACAAGATCTGCCAAACCTGTTTACTTGGGGTGTGAGACTAGCCGGGGTCAGACTCACAGACTGCTGTAGCCAAAGGAAATTAGGAAAGGAGTGGCTAAGGAAAAGCCAGGTTAGAACCAGGACTAGCTATGACACATAAAATGAAAATGCCATTGTGATAGATATTCATGGGGAAATGGACTGCAAAAGGAATCCTTGCCCTTCTTCCTCAGCATTTTATGAGTACATCCAAACATTCAGCCAGCATCATTAAAGCAAGGCCATGTTAAATGAAAGACATCAACAGTTCAACAACTTTTACTCAACTAATTGCAAAGTATTTGAAGCTTCTGGAAGTTTGGCCCATGACAGCTAAGATATTTTTGTGTATTGAGAAGTCTACCCTTGATTTAGCATGTCTTTAACTTACTGAATATATAAAGTCTGCTTAATGGCAAGCTTGCTGTCATTTAAAAAAACCTTTCTAAGTTCTGTGGTTTGTGGTGGCCAGTGAGCCCATGGCACCAGGGATTGTAAAAACCCCCTGGAGAAAAGGTGCCCTAAGTAGAGAAATGCTCCCCAGGTTAAAGTAACTAAAAAGGCCTCTCTCAGAATACCCTCTTCTATTACGGCAATGTACCCCGGTTCTGTTTCCCCTATTGGCCCGCTGGCCTCCCCTGCCCCTTTCTACCCTACATGGCCCTAATCCAGAATGTTCTCCCCTCCTCATTTCCCCATTCACCCTTGTTCCTTAGTTCCTCCCTCACTGGTTCCCTTTTGGTTCCCATACCCTAGTCCTGCCTATGTTCCACCCTGTGCCCTCAGACCATTGGTCCCTGATGCTTTCCCCACCCCCGTATTTAACTCGGGACTCTCCGTTGTTCTGGGTCTTTTGTCACTGGTCCGCTTCACGCTTGGGGCTGAAATAAATCTCTGCTGTGGAATTCCACACAAGGACCCTTCCTGTCTCTTTGCTGTCAACTTGTCGGAGAAGCAATCCGGAGTGTGTGTGCAGTGTGTGTGTGCAGTGTGTGTGTGTGCAGTGTGTGTGTGTGTCTCTGTGTGTGTGTGTGTGTGCAGTGTGTGTGTGTGTGCAGTGTGTGTGTGCAGTGTGTGTGTGTGTGTGCAGTGTGTGTGTGTGCAGTGTGTGTGTGTGTGTGTGCAGTGTGTGTGTGCAGTGTGTGTGTGTGCAGTGTGTGTGTGCAGTGTGTGTGTGTCTGTGTGCAGTGTGTCTCTGTGTGTGTGAGCGTGTGTGTGCAGTGGCTGCCGAGTTAGAGTCGGTTTCGGAAGATCCTAGCACCCACCCAGAACACCCCTGGAACTGACAGTGGTTGGGATAGGACACAATAAACATCACAGAAACAAATGAAGATTCATAATGAAATGTGCATCTGCCTTGGCCACCAGGTTAAATCACCAGCTATCCAGAGCACTTCATGCACAGTGGCTTGAGGTTTTTGGCTCAGAACTGGCAGCAAATGCTGCCTAGAAAATGGTGGTTTCTGTTGATTTCCCCCCAGCTTCCTTCAGTCAATAGCAGATGGAATTTCAGTTTTCTCACAAAGACTATAGGCTTAGAATAACAACTTTTAAATTTCCAAAAGAGATGATGGAAAGCAACAACAACAACAATAAAAAAACTCCACACAAACATTCTGGCCATCTGGCCACTGAAAGGCACATCTGAAGCTCCACTTTACAGAGGTTCTTGTAAAGTGCCCACAGTTGCAGCATGAGAGAATCAGGTGCTGTATTTCTACCATCAGCTGTAGATTACAATACAACCTGATATTCATGAAGAAATAGTTTTCTAGAAAATGTTAATAAACCTGATGGCTTCCTAAACTTCTACAGAGATAGGGCCAAAATGATGATATCTGTTTCTGCAATGAGGAAAACCTTACATGCAAAAAAATAGCTCAAGTAATTAGTATTTTTTCAATTAAGACAGTTACTGCTGGAAAGAGCTGAAAACTTGGTACAAACTAATCTTTTGCTTGAAGTCTGGGAGAGCAGAATTTACATTACAGTCAGAGAATGAGAAAACTGACAGTCCTGACCTATTTTGCAACTAGGACTGAGCGGGATGTTGCTTTAAGCACTTTTCAACCGCTGAGATACACTACTATGACAACAGATTCCACTCTTTCAGAACAAGATTCACCTTAAATATGAATTTGTATGTGTATTTGGTGTATTCGTAAATACGAATTAGGGCTAATGACCCCATTTTGTAGTGAGTAATTACTATTACAATGATGATAAAGTAGAGTTCTAATAATGTACTCAAGAATCTTGAAAATGGCATCAAAGAAATCTCTTTTCACGGACATTTTTCCAACTGAGCTAGCAGAAACCAAACCGAACAGATATACCCCTGACATGGAATTTTAACTTGGAACTGTGGCTTCTTTGGACAAATCTGTGATCTCCCTTTAGTGATTATATATTAGTTGAGGAATGTTTAACTGAAATTTTACTCCCTCCTCCATATAGGGAAGAATGTAGAAAAGTGCTACATTTTCATTTCCTTTTCCAAATTTTCTAAAAGAAGAATTAAAACACCCCCACCAAAAATGAATGGAAACATTTAGTTTAATTTTGGACAAAGCCTGTCAACTTGTCCTCAATTTGTAATTTTTGCCTTTCTTTGCCAACAAAAACTTTTCAAGTTAATACGAAATTTTCATTTTTAGAATATTTTAGGTAAGAAAACATTAATTATTTGCATGGATCCTCTACTGTACTGACCCTGTATGAGATGTTGTGGAGATCTGTCTCCTCAGGGAGATGGGTGTTACGTCTTCCAGAGCTCTTTGATGCCTGGAGATGAACCTTCTCATGCATCGTACCTGCAAAACCTCTATAAATGTTCTAATTCCCTTAGATAGCTACCTTTGGTCCTTGTTGTGCTGGAGATGAGCACAACACATCAGAAATAGTTTATGGCAAGGACAATCCTATTAAGAGACAACAAGAACGAGAGTTGTGTTTGTTCCTCCCATGAGTATTAAAAAATTGGGAGTTCTGATACATTTTCCAACATCCTCCTCACTGGGGAGAACAGCTCTGTTCGAGGTACCTTGATTTTAGCAGAATTGGAAAAAATAAATTGAAAATACAGGAAAGAGGTTTCAGGCCTAACTTTACATGAATTAATAGATTAACAACTGGAGTCAACACATTTTATAGACCACCAGGAGAAACTTTTCCCTTTTTTACCCATATTAATCAAAAAGGTTATTTTAAATGCAAACATTAATCCTTTTCTAAGAATTGCATTTACTATTATTTCCATCAACTTTCGAATTTCTAAGTCAGTTGATATTCTGAAGTGCAGCTTTTGTATCAGATCTCCCACATGACCTCTCACTTTGCAATTGTGCAATGACCTTGCACTTTGTTGTTTAGAACATATTTGGTTTTGTTATTTAAATAAAAACTCTATTTCAATTCAACTCATATTCTTTCTCACTGAGGACCAAGAGACAACATGGTATTTTGAGGGACTCATGAAGAGATTGGTGGTAACATTTTAGCAAATCCAGTTTCCTGCTGGGAGATACTAATTCTCTCATCTATAATTTTTGGGCTGGACCCAAAAAGCCAGGGAAACAAAAAATTTTAAAGATAGTTATTTTGAGGTACTTGGGTTTTTTAACAGTTGATCAGGTAAATACTGCAAACCAGAGACAATGACAAAAGGAAA
This sequence comes from Falcunculus frontatus, assembly GCA_013398115.1. Taxonomy (NCBI): domain Eukaryota; kingdom Metazoa; phylum Chordata; class Aves; order Passeriformes; genus Falcunculus; species Falcunculus frontatus. The sequence continues at coordinate 134,862 of VZRV01004995.1, read as the reverse complement.
ACCTCTAACAAAACTCTAACCTTGGATCCACACCAACTTTGTCACCTGGTACCTGCCAACAGAAATAGGTGCCGACCTTTTATTACCACACAGGGCTGAATATTTCTAATCATCAAATTCTTTTGCTTAGTGTAGATCAGGAGTCCTTATACAACAGAACGGCCATGTTTCCATTTAAAATACTTGCTAGGAATTCCTCAGAAATCTTCCAAGCAACTGCACAAACATAAAAAATATCAATGGGAAAGTGCCTGGAATCCTGTTAAGTGACCCTGGAAAACTCCATATTGAAAGCACATTTTACAAATGGACTTTCCCTTCAGCACTGTGAGCGCCTTACAACGAATAAAAGTTGACAGATAAAGCAATTTTAAAAGCTACACTTCTGTAATAACAAAATGTGCAAACAACGGAGAAAATGTTTACTTTAATAAAAAATATATTTTTAAAAAGAAGATTTCTTTTCCCCTGCTTCTTACACTTCAGCATGATCTCTGTATTTGACTTTCTTGGTTCTTTTCAGCAAACTACACTTCAGATGCCTCACCCTTGGTAAAAGCAGTTAGTCTGTCACAGCCTCATACCCTCAGCGGCCGTGGTGATGCAATCGTGTGGGCAGTGACCTTTTCAGCTCAAATCGAATGTGTCTTGCCAGGGCAACGCTGGATTCGTCTTTCAGCTGCTCTTTGCTGTTCTCTGTCCCCCACTGAGACAAAATCACCATCTTTATTTTCAGCATTCGGGCCGAAGAGAGTTGGATGGAACCGCCTGCCTCCGAGGGACTTTGACCCTGTCACGAAGGTATTTCCTACGATCATCGGAACAAACTACCATTTTTACCAAGTTTCTGGGCTATGCTTTCCTACAGGTCTAGTGCACACACTAGCACACTGCTTGTAATTAATATCCTGATTATGATTAATTAAAACAATGAATTAAAATTAACGAGGAAAGTGAATCATCGGCAGGGAAGCAGGGAAGAGGAAGCAGGGCTGAGGAGCAGGATAGCCCGTGACAGCTCAGGGCACGGCCGCCCCTCAGCCGCCCTGAGGCGCCTCCCGCCTTGGAAATATTGCGTGATGAATTACGTAATTTCGAACCAGTGAACATTAGGTTGATAAAAATGTATAAACAGGTGAGAGAGTTTTTTATCAGCATCTGTATGGAGGCCGAAATTTTGTCGGGCACCCACAAAAGGCTCCTGGCCAAGAATAAAGTAATGACACTAAAAGACGGCGTTGGGGGTTTATTTTTCCCGACGATTCCGGAGAGTTTGGTCAGACCGCGGCTCGTGGCGGAAGTCACGTGAGGCGCGGCCCGCGCGGGGCCCTTCCCCCGCAGCGGCCGCCGGCCGTACTGCAGCTCCCGGCCCCGCCCCGCTGCCCCCGCCGGGCGCACGCGCGGT
>VZRV01004995.1:12965-133283 GCA_013398115.1 Falcunculus frontatus | reverse complement strand
GCGGGGTTTTGGGGGGGGTCGCACCGGTGCGGGTTCATAGGGTTCGGAACGCGCGGAGGGGCCTGTGAGGTGTGCGGGGAACGCGCGGTGTTCCCGGGGCGGAGCGAGCGGAGCCGGGAGTCAAAGCGGAACGGCAGCTCCGCGGGGACGCGGGGTGGCCCCGGCGGCATCCGGCTTCCGCTTCCTCCCGCCGGGACCCGCAGCGACACCGCAGCTGCAGCGCCGGGGGTCGGCACCCAGCTCCGCTCCCTCCAGCGCCGCGGGGGTTCCGGCCTCTCGGTATTCAGGTGATGCTGCCCCATGCAAATCTCCAGCTAAGCCTCGCTCGCAAACGGCTGCGTTAAATAGGGCAGTGAAGCTCCTGGGTGGATCTCTGTAGCTCAGCAAAGCGTCTGTGTTATTTTTAAACAAGAAGAGCTTGTTAATCGAACAAGCTTTAGTCTGGATGTCAGGAAAAGGTTCTTCCCCTTTCCAGTTTCCCCAGTGGTGGGGCACTGACCAGGCTCCCCCGGGAATGGTCACGGCCCCGAGGCTGCCAGAGCTCCAGGACAACGCTCTCAGGGATGCACGGGGTGGGATTGTTTGGTGTCTGTGCAGGGCCAAGAGCTGGACACGATGATCCTGGTGGGTCCCTTCCAACTTAGGATATTCTCTGATTCTTTGATGTGTTTCTCAAAATACTTCCATCTCGGCCTGTTCAGAACACGTGCTCCTAAAACTTCGTGAAGTTGGTTAACACCAACCAGGTGTGGGTTTGTGTTGGTTCTTGTTTCACGGGATAGAATATACTTCAGGTTCTCCGTTAGATTCAGGTTAGATTAATGTATATTAGATCTGCCACAGTGCTTTTGTAAAGAAACTGTGTAAACACAGGCGGGTGCAGAGAACCTGGAGCCCGGGTCGACAAGGTTTTCCCTCTTTTGGTGGGGGACAGGCTTTGTAGTTAATATGCTCTTTAAATAACTCCAATATTTAATTTAATAATCAAACGAATAAATTTAAATATTATAATACTATATTATATACCTAATATATGCAGAATATATATACAGAACACTTTTATTTATTATAAGTTAAAAATTAAAATTAAAATGTATTACATAATATAATACATTCTATATAAAAATAATGTAATGAAACAATAATTTAAATAAATGTGACTTTAAAATAACTTCTTTTTTAGCTTTTCAATGGGTTAGATTGAAATAGTCTCCCAGGGATCAAGCAAGGACATCTACTTTCAGGACAGTGTGGATTAGGGTGTTTAAATATGTGTACGCAAGCCAATCTTTGTCCCTCTACTTCAGAAGCTCTAGTCACTTGACCTTATTTGTGATGTGTGTCAAGACAAAATTCAGGACTTGGATGTGTGATCTCCAAGACTGCTGTGCTGCTGGATTTACTGTTCTAAAACATGTCAACATCTAAACAAGATATTCTGTAACAATGTATTGTTACAATTTCTGGCTCTGAAATTCAGCTATTTGTGGGGCTTTTTTCTGGGCAGGTCTTAATCACAACCCAGTGGGGTTTTTGGAAGAGTTCTAATTTTTGTGCTTGCTTGAGATTTAAATAGTAACAAAATGACATATTTCCTTTGGAAAATTTTCATATTTAGTATCAGAAGATATAACCGTAGTTAGTAAAAAGCCCTCTTTTTTCACATAAAATTCCAGTAGTGTGATTGCTTGCCAGGTGTTTTAAATTGAACCCAGTTACCATGTTTTCTTTCTTTGGTTCTGTACACAGCTGATAAGTTGTACTTTAGTAAAATGGGACTCAGAACTGTTACACTATGCCTTCTGCAAAGCTGATTTTGCTTTACATCCCAGAGAAAACCAGCAAAATGATGATTTGTCTGCTTACAGTAATTCATGGTGTGACTGAAATTCATGCTATGACTTGGAAATAGGAAACCAATAGGAAACCAATCCGATTTATTTGTAATTTTTTTTCAAATTTCAAATTAGTAATGGCCTATCAATCCCATTTTTTAAAGGAGGGCATTGTCTTCAGTGTTAACCAAGCTCTCTACCCAGTTGATTCAGTGGGTCCTCATCAGTAATTATTTTAGATATTATAAAGCAACTTACTTTTTTCTTGCTGCTTACATGGGTATCCTGAGGTGGCAATGTGGAATATGGAATGTTTTAACCACAGCTTTGGGGTTTTTTGTAGCCCTTCAGAATGAGAGTATATGATTTACGGTTCTGAAAGGAATTTTTCCAGCTGCTAAAGAAAACTTATCCCGTAACTGAGCTACACATTTCTATTGTTGCTTTAATTTAATTGCATATGGCTGATCACCACAACTTTCATCTCAAGTGCTGCTGTTCGTTTTTGCCACAACACTTGGTTTTCATTTGTCATTGCAATCTTGATCTGCTTCTACAAGAACTGCAATTCTTGGTTTTTTGTTCTAAGAATACAAATTGAAGATCACTGCTGCTTAGAATTTAATTTCTGTGCAATTCTTTCTAGGTTTTTTTTTTCTTCCACACAGGTGTGGGAAAATGGCAAAGAGAATTGCAGAGAAGGAACTGACTGACCGAAACTGGGACCAGGAGGATGAAGCTGAAGAGGTAAAATATGCATTAGTTCCCCCCTACACACCCCTGCAGGTAGTAGAGTCGCTCTTTACATGTGCTGTGTATCTTGTTCTTAAAACCTACAGTAAAACTGGTTAAAAGTGTAGCAATTAGAGATAATTTTATAGAAGTGAATTTTTAAAAATTACTTTTTATAAAGCTTCCAGTTATGCAGACCATATGACAAAGCAGCTTTTAAGAGTTAAAATTACATGAGTGGTTCTGGGGAAAGGACCTTCATGTTTCTAGAGGGAACCCTAGGCTTGTTAAAATGCTTTTGGACTCTTCAGATATGTGATAGGTATTTATTGAATTGACAGGAAAAGCAGATTTGTTTTATGGAGATAAATATTCTTCATGCCTCCAGTATTTTTTTGGAGGGTCAGTAATAGTTAATTTCAGAACTGTGTTAATTTTAGCTCAATGTTCCCACACAGCCAGAGGAATTAGGCAAATAGTTCAAGTGGTATGTTTCACCTGATTGTAAAAAGAGATTTTCACCTTTAATGTCTCACACTTCCTTATGGCTCATGTTTAAACAAACCGGTTTAGTTTTTGTCCGACTAAAAATATTAAATGCTTAGGCCTGTAAATATAAGAAAGAAAACTGACTCTCCCAGGAATTTGAATATAAGAAAACTTAATTTCCTCATTTATTGCAGGGTAGTACTGAGCCATTAGCTGCCTTTGCTAATGTTTGAACTACAGCAGGCTGCAGGTTTCCTTACAGCCCACATCTCCATATATCTGCTCCAAACTCTGGATTACTGACAGATTCACTTCAGCAGAGTGAGCTTAGAGCTGTGTTTTAAAAAAGCAAAGCAAAACTTACATTATTTGTTGTAATAAAATGGAGATAGCACAAAGAGAAATGTATTGCAGAACAAGAAAGAGTTTTCCAAGTATCAGTTCACGTTGCTGGCAAGCTAATAGACGGTGCTGTATTTTTGGGGTGGGTTAGTTTTTAACTTCTTCCCTTGTTTGTTGGGGAGCAGTGTTAGAGTTGTGTTCAAAACCTGATCTTGGCTGTCCCTTCATGTTATGTGTTTTGAGAATTCTGCTAATGATCCCGTAACTTCCCCTTAAAGGTGGGAACATTCTCTGTGGCAAGTGAAGAGGTCCTGAAGAATAGAGCTATTAAAAAAGCAAAGCGCCGAAACGTTGGGTCAGAGGTAATGTAGTCACTGAACATGGGTGCCGGAGATTTACTCAGTTACGAAATATAACATCATGCTCAGAGTTTTACTTCCTTGGGTTTGTAGTGATGCTGAATAAAGTTATCATTTCAACTCAGCAGCTTGTATGTGTACATGAACTTTGGCTTTACTGTACCGTGCCAAGAATAAGGCTAAGGCAAAAAAGGGGTTATAGTTTGACTGGGTGAGGAGGGTGTTCTTGCATATTTTTGAAGTAAAAATATAGAGTGTTTCGGGCACAATATTGTTTACAAATGGGTAAAACAGCATTTTTACTGCTTTACTTCAATTTTTTGCAGAGATGGAAGTATGGAAAGGCAAAGTTATTAGTTATCCATACTGGGGGGCTGGGGGATGTCTCAGAAGCTGTATTTGTGTAGACATCCTTTGAACAGGGCGTGCATCATGTTAGAAATAGGCCTGGAGCTTCACCTGTTACATAGATGGGGACTAGGCACAGTTAGGAGCTAGACAGTCTTCTCCTATGCTTTTGATTTTCCTTCTGCAGTCCAAGCACTATAGTTGAGGAAGCTGCCTTAGCCCACTAATGCCTTGAGTAGTTTTAGCCACAAATGTGGTAGAGGATACAGTTAAATAAAGGATTGTACTGGAAAGAGGTGATGCAAGACATAAACTACAACTTGAGCAGGAGAGATTCAGGGACAAATGGAATAGGAAAAACAGACCAGCTTGAGAAAGGGGTCGTAGAAGTTGTCAGGAGACTGGGAGCAGGCTGTTAGAGCTGGTAAGAGGGCCTGGTGTACTTTAACCCCAGCTGACAGCTAAGGACCATGCAGCCCCTTACTCACTCTTCCTCCTAGCGGGATGAGGAGGCAAATTGGAAAAAAGGATAAAACCCCTAGGTTGAGATAAGAACAGTTTAATGCTTGAAATATGATGATGATGATAAGGGAACCAACAAACAGAGAAATAAATAAACCCCAAGAAAAATCACTGATGCACAGGACAGTTGCTCACTACCCGCTGACCTCAGCCCATCCCCAAGCAGTGATCAGCTGCTTCCAGCCAACCCCCGCTCCTCCCCTCCCAGTTTCTATTATGGCCGTGACATTCTGTGTTATGGAATATCCCTTTGCCCAGTTCAGATCAGTGTCCTGGTTGTGCTCCCTCTCAGCTGCTTGTGTCCTGCTCACTGGCAGAGCATGAGACACTGAGATGTCCTTGATTGCAGTGAGCACTGCTCAGCACCAGCTAAAACATCCTTGTGTTATCAACATTCTTCTCACCCTGAATCACACCACTGTACCAGCTACTAGGGAGAAAATTAACCCTATCCCAGCCAAAACCAGGACAGCAGGCTGGACAAAGTCTATAATGCAGAAGAGATGACAGGGCAGCTGAGGTTGCATAAGAAACCTGTGCAATATTTACAAAAAGGTAAACTTGAAACTTACTGGTGTTCCTACATGGAGCAAGCAGAATGCTGCAGTGAAAAAGACTGCAGTTTAACTGGAATGTCCAGAGAAAAAGGTTTGACTGGTCAGAGAGATACAGAATAAAAATGCCTACCTAGGAATGAGAAGCAGAGGACTGCACTGGAAAAGATAGCACAAAAGGAAGCAAAAAGACCTATACCCACAAGGTCAGATACTGGAATACAGCCTAAAATTGACAAGCTTTGCCATTTCTTCAGTGGCAAAAGCAGATGAAACTCGGAAGCAGTTCTCCTCTGATGGTTTTCCAGGGACACTGAAAGTTCACTTCCAGTAGTAAAAGTTCATTACCTCCAAAGACCTAAAAGTGGCAGTGCTTTATTTGCATGTTATCGTACTTTGTTTTTTAGAAACATGTAAGAAACTATACCATGAAATAATATGGTTGCAAAGACAGTGATCAGAACTGGGTAATGAAAAGGCTGCAGAGATACATATTTTGTGATCAAGTACAGTCTGTCTTTGCATCTTCCATCAGTCACATTGGAATATTTTGGGTAAATCACAGACGTTTCATAGGTGACTCCAGAGTGATGAATGGATTGAAGTATTGGGCTCTTGATTGCCATTGTAAATGCTAAAAGTTATTGAAAATAAACCTGAAGTTACATAATCCTGTATAGTTATTTAAAGAAAACAAGATGCTGTGAATGTCTAATAGGTAGTCAAACATATCCACAGTTCTGAACAACTTCCATGTATCCACATCCTAGACCCAGTTTATTTTCATACCAAACATCTGAGTCTTTTAAAAACAGTAGCAGTGTGTGTCATAAGGAAGCTGTTAATTTTGTTTGCATAGCTGACACAGTAATGCATGGAATGACATGCTGAAGTGGGGAAAAATAAACCAAGGATATCAGGAATATTAAGTGGGGATAGGAGAATATGTATGTAACTGCTTGTCTGTCTTCTTTTCTCTGCCCAGTCTGAAAGTGGAGGAGCTTTTAAAGGGTTTAAAGGCTTCATATTGCCTTCTGGAAAAGGAGGTGGCTTCAGTGGATTCGGGAATGGTGCAGGAATAAAGCCTTTGGAAGGGCTGTCTAATGGAAGCAGTAGTGTCTCTAGTACTCCTCCTTTCAGCAGTTTGAAGGGCACTTCCGAAACACAATCAGCATTTGGTAAGTTTTAAATAAGCATACATGTTTATCAACACCTTCAGTCATAAAATCTGTAGGGTTATTTTAGTAGGGAAAAAACACATTTAGACCATCCTGTAGTTGTGTTTTAAGGTTTTGAGACTTTAGGCCTCTTCGTAAGATTTCTTAAGAAGATTTTAGAGTGCTGGAGGGACAAGTTTTCAAATGCATGCAGTTTAAAGAGGTGGCAACTAAATTCATATTTCTAATACTGGAGGTAAAAGTTTTGTAGGCACAGATGGAAATGGAAGGCACTGGCATAAGGCAATCTGCAAAAGGTGTAAAGCATCTGGTAACACGTTCCAGTTAAATAGTTCTCCCAATTCTTTGAATTTAAATTAAAAATACATGCTACGTAGCTAAAGTCTTCATCTTTTTTCCTTGTACACCTGATGTTGCAGACAGTCTTGCTAGAATCTTATCTGGTACAGTTATACCTACTTTTTAAGACATTTGAAATACTTTGGCAAGTTGAGCTCTCATGCTTTGGAATTCCCTGAGGAATATTAGTTCTGTCCTTTTGTTCTGGAGATGCAGAAATGTTAACCCTACCACCACAGAATTTTGGAGTCACCATGCCATAGAATAGAAATGGTGGAGTTTCAAGTAACTGAGATCTGGGTGAGCTTGAATAAATTAAGGGAAACCTAATTTTTATTAAGAAATATTCAATGAGAATTTTTCTAGTTTGCTTCTTAGGGTTTTTTATATGGAAGTGCTCAAAAGCATATAAAATCATGGGCTAGTGAACTCAGGGTGGTTTAAAGCACAAATGGAAAGAGATGAGTATTTTTATTTAATAAGTGTTACAGCTTGCTGAAGTTGTAAGATTTTGTAGGATTTTGAAGGTTTTGGAAATATATAAAACATGTATTTTTTTAATGTTCTGTACAAGATGTCTTTGGATTTTTTTTTTTAATACACCAGTGTGCTCCATCTACTTTGTCTATCCGTAACTTACTCATCAAAACTTAAAACTTGAGTCTGCTCACTGGCATGGCAGTACCTGGCACAGTGTGGTGACCCAAAAGAAGGAGCTCAGCTGAGTAAGGATAAGTGATTTGATTAAGAAATATTGAGTATGTTAGTTAGGCTTTTAAGAGGGCTGTGCTTTCTGGGGAAAAAAAGAAGGTTCTAAGCCACCTTTCTCACTAGGTCAGCAAAACATCTATGTTGTTTTGTCGTGTTATTTTTTTAAACCAGAGCTTATTAACCAAACGGGTTAAGTCAGATATCAGGAAAAAGTTCTTTCCCCAGAGGGTGCTCAGGCTCTGAACAGGCTTCCCAGGGAATGGTCACAGCCCCAAGGCTGCCAGAGCTCTGGGAGCATTTGGACAACGCTCTCAGGCAGAGGGTGGGATTGTTGGGGTGTCTGTGCAGGGCCAGGAGCTGGACTCCATGGGGGGGGTCCCTTCCAGCTCAGGATATTCTGTAATTCTGTGATTTTTCTTGTAACAGGATCCCCGATGTCAAATGGTCCCACTGCTGCTGTGTTTGGTGAGAAAAAGGCCGTGAGCCCGAGAGCCAATGGTGGCAGCCAGCCCTGCTCATCTGGCAGCGCCTTGAGCACCGCACATGGCTCCAGTGCCTACCACAAACAGCTGGCTGCTCTCAACTGCTCCGTGCGTGACTGGATAGTGAAGCACGTTAACACCAACCCCCTGTGCGACCTGACCCCCATCTTCAGGGACTATGAGCAGTATTTGGCAAGCATTGAGCAGCAGCATGGAGGCAGCAGTGACAGCAGCTCTGAGAATGAAGGCAGCAAGACCCCTGGCCCGCGGGCTGTCCCTGCATTTGGGAGTTCAAAGCTCCAGCAAGGCTCCACATTTTTGTTTAACAACAAAATTGAGGATACCTCAGACAAAAAACCTGAAGCTGCATCAGAAAACAGAGACCCATCATTAGGAGCTACATCAACTGTCTCATTTAATTTTGGCAAGAGTGTTGACAGTTCTGTTTTGGGTTCCCTTGGTTCAGGAACACTTAGTAGTTTCTCATTTTCTCCTGGGAATTCAGGTTTGTTTGGAAAAGATACAAACCAGGCTACATCTGTCACTGCAGCATCCACCAGTTTATCGGAAGCTCAGACAGACAGCGGCAATAGTGATGAAAAAGGTAAATTCTATGTATTTCTATTTATAGTTATTTTAATGGTCAGCTGTGAGTGTACGTGACTTAAGAATAGTATAAAAATGCAATATTAAGTTGATCGCGATCATGGCATGGTGTAGTGTCAGAGGAGGTTTGGGTTGGATATTAGGAAGAGGTTCTTCCCCCAGAGGGTGCTGGGGCACTGACCAGGCTCCCCAGGGAATGGTCACAGCCCCAAGGCTGCCAGAGCTGCAGGAGCATTTGGACAATGCCCTCAGGCACAGGGTGGGATGGAGGGGTGTCTGTGCAGGGCCAGGAGTGGGACTGGATGATCCGTGGGGGTCCTTTCCAACTCAGGAAATTCTGTATTCTGTGATCATCATTATTCTTGAATTTGAAAGTGCAGAATTATACTCCTAATTGGGAGAACCCAGCTGTATGTAAGCAACATGAAAAGTATGTGCTTATCAAGACTTACATATTTCTGTCAGATTTATACATTATATAATATAATATATAATACAATCCTTTATCTGAGGACAGGACTTGAACTGATGAAATTTAAAGCAGCTGGTGTGTTCACCTTTGATTCTGCTGGACTTCTCAATCCCACTGCTTTTCCTAGTAGGTTTATCAAGAGATCCCTGCAGTAAAAAGCATGAAGTACAGAACAATTTAGTCCATTTTATTTAATAGATTGTAAGGCCAACAAAGTTACATAGTACCTGACAGCTTTACTCTGCTCTTTGCCTGTGCTGGGTACAGTAGGCTGATAGAAATCCCAGTAGCTGAGGGACTGGAAAGGCATAATCTGCTACTCTCTCTTGTCTGTCATTCTGCAACTCAATTCTCTTCCCCCAAATTAAACCTGGCTCTTGGAAGTATTATTGTGCTTTACATGAACCTATTTGTGGAGCATATTCTTTGAAATGTGAAAACTGTTTCTGTTCAAACAGAAGGCTTTGACTTACTAAGCTTTATATTTTTGGGGCTTGATTGTTTGGTATAGATTGGGTATTTTCATCCCGTGTAAACTGAAGGTGAAGGTGAGGATGAAGTTGCTTTAAGAACTGAATGAAAAGCAAGTAACACTTTTTTTCTGTAGCTGAAGCTGCTGCAGAGTTCACAGGGACTGAAAGGTGTTCTGGCTGTCACTAACTGGCCACATGTGTCCATGTAACATGGTGGGCATAAGGGACTTGTAATACAGTGCCAAAATCTGTGCTCGCAACATTAACATACTAAAACTTTCTCTGTAAAGGAGGGGAAGAGGAAGAAGAAGAGCCACCAAAAGTCATTGTTAATGAAATAAAAGAAGATGATGCTTTCTACTCAAAGAAGTAGGTGACTTTAACTTGGAAGATAAAATTAATACCTGCATATTGCTATTCTTCACCACTGCAGTGCATAATTAATGACATGTTTCTGACTTTCTAATTAATAAAGCTTGTTAGGAATCCACATAGAATATGAACTTGTAAAAAAACTTAATTATAGGCAGGAATGTGTAAGATCTTACTAAAATTCTTCTGTATCTTGGACACAACTCTAATAGTTTGTGTTGTACATGTGACCATCTTTTTTACAAGTGAAGATGTTTCTGCCTTTCATCAGGTACAGTTAAATTGCAGGGCTTATACCACAGAAATCTTGTACTGTACTGCTGGAAAATCCACCAGGTAGATTTGCATAGCCTAAAATAAGACTCTTCAATTGGAAAATGCTGATTATTATTATTATATAAAGGAGTGAACAAGTTGTGCTTCTAAGCTCAAAATGAAACGAGCTCTCCTAGAAGCAGTTTTTCTAATCTTGTTCAGTAGTCCAAGTAATTGCTTGTCTGCTTGACACTCGGCACAGAATTTGTCCTGCTACAAAAAGCCATTAGCTTTATCTGAAAGAAAGTGTGTGCTACTTTATTAAAATGGCATTAAGTTTATTAGACCTTCACTTAAAAAATGTTTATAAATCGTACGTTAAAGTCCTATTACAACTTCAGAATGATACAGCGAATTCTTACGGCTTTCTAATTAGTGTTTTTTAAAAGTAGCCTACATTTATTGCTCCTCACAGACCTTGAGTACAGGTTGCTGTGCCTTTTAGTTTTCCCTGAAAGTAATACATTTATCATTTCAGTACTGAAAGAAATAATTCACTTTCTCTTTGAACTGCCAGTGCTGTCCATTAGCACATGAAACAAGGTCAAGAATAATAAAGATTTATGTTACTCACAGCATGTTAACTCCTGATTATTGTTACTGTGAGTCAGATGGATACCTGTATTTGGAAGATGTCTTTGTATTTCATCTCTACATGGCTGCACAAACAAGGATTTGGGATTACTTTTATTTTTTTCTCCACAGGTGCAAACTGTTCTACAAAAAGGATAATGAATTTAAAGAAAAAGGCGTAGGAACATTACACTTAAAACCAGCAGGAAATGAAAAAACTCAGCTCTTAGTACGAGCAGATACCAATTTAGGTAAGTACATTCCTCCCAGTAACAAGGCCTGATGTCAAAATTCCTTGCTAAGCATTAGGATTTTTTTGTCTTTTTTACACAGCATTAACAGACACAATTAGTGAAAACCTTTCTACTTTTTTTTTCCCCTGAATAATTTTGAATACTGACAAACACTTGGATGCTTCTAGTGAGCATTACAAATGAGAGCACATGAAGCAGTGCAAGAAGTAAAAGCTTATGATGTGTGTTTGAGGATACAGAGTACCTGTTTTACCCTGGTTTTTCCAGATTACCATGTCTGTCTGTATCAGAACATTTTGCTTCTGCAAATGAACTGTGTCTGGTGGTCAGATTGAGTAATTTGGCGTAAACTAAGCACTGTGACTGGATTCCTCATTTGCTGCTTCTCCCTTGTCCCCTTCCCTTTCTCCTGTGTGTCCCTACTATCATTTGATATTCAGGTTCCTCCGTTTAAAAAAGGAGGATGCAGTATTTGCAGAGATTTTCTCATTTCTAATGAGGAAAGAAACAAGAGAACAATGAGAACAATGGCCATGAACAGATGCTGAGGGAGGAAGAAGACCAACATACGTGATGTTTGCGAATTGCCTTCCTTCCAAACACCACCCTAAATCTCTAGTTAGTACCTATACTAACACTGTATTGCAGTAAAAGCTAGAAAATGGCTAATTGTAATTTTTTCCCCTCCTCATATGCAGGAAACATACTGTTGAATGTTCTAATTCCACCTAAGATGCCATGTACAAGAACCGGAAAAAACAATGTTCTTATAGTTTGTGTTCCTAATCCACCGATCGATGAGAAGAATCCAGCTGTTCCTGTCACTATGCTAATAAGGGTGAAAACAAGTGAGGATGCAGATGAGTTGCACAAAATCTTATTGGAGAAAAAGGAGGCTTAAATAAGTTGCATTCCGGAATTTGAGGAATTATTGCCAAACTGCTGCTGCTCTTTTTTTTCCCCCTAACTTCACTTGAACAATTAATTCTTTAGTCTGATATTAAGAACTGTTATAGGAATTCTGGAAAAATGATGTGAGGAAAAGCTAAACTGGCTAATAAAAGCTTTAATAGAATACAAGTATTGGACTGTGCTCCCTCATTTTCAGGATTTCTAAATGCAGGACCTCTTCTGGATAAAGCACATGGATGTAAATCCAAGCATATGTTTTTAGCACCAGTCGACCAAATGGACAGAAATCCCAGTACAAAAACATGGTACCAGAGCTTCCTCACAGACGATGCAATACAATGCAACCACCTCCTGTTTTGAGAAGGGAGGATGTTCAAGTTTACCTGTTGAAACTGTTTCTAGATCGCAGATTTTTAATTGGTCTGTTAGATTCTGGTGAGACTGATTTTTCAGACTCGGTAACAATACTGCACCCCCCCAGTCATGATCTACATTGTGCTGTGTCTGTACCCTTGCAGACCCACGTGCTTTCAGGACTCAGAGACTGCAGATATTTAAAAGAGAATTTGCTTGTGTAGTCTTGTTGACAGTAGTGGTTCCTAGAGAGGAACTGTCAGTTCTGTTCTTAACTGTAGCAACAAATGAATGATGTGCAATATAGTACAAGCAGACAACTGGAAGACAGTTTTATCTTGGACACACTGGCATCCCCTGGCTTCTGACACGTCAGAGGCAAAGGGTTGCCCTTCCACATGGTCCTGAGGCGTTTGCCCCTAGTCCTGAAACGTGGCTGAGGCAGAGCTGGACGTGCTGCACTGGTCCTGCTGCTGGTACTTTGCTGAAGAGAGCTCTTCCCACCAACAAACTTCAGGACTTTTATAGACCTTTCTGTTGCCTGCGGCCCTTGCCAGGAGACACATACACAAGGGTGTGTGTCTTGTATTCTTTTGTGTGGTAAAGCTTCAGTGCTGTGCTGCACTGCATTAAATAAAGCAGCAGGGTGCAGCTTTGGCGCAAGCTTTCTGTTGCATGTAGGGAGCATGGGGTAATTTGTAAACATAGTTTTCAGCTGTGTTAAAATTAACCAGATGGCAATAATTTGGGGATCAGAACATTTATTCTGGTCTTGGTTTCCCTCAACTTTGTCAGACCGTGTTTGGTGGTTTAATCCTTTTCTTTTTTTCAAATGTTTACTGGAAACTCCTTCCCTAGTAACTTTTTTTACTTTGCTTCCAACTCTGGGACTTCTCCAAGAGCTTGATGTTAGTATGAAACTTGAACTGCTCTCAGATGTGTTGCGCTGACCAGCTCTGGCAAGATGGAACAAACATGCTGTTTCGCCTCTGGCAAAACAGAGGAGAAACCTCTGACAGAGGAAAAACCCCTTTCCTTAAAATAAATCAGTGTGACACAATTCATACAGGGGACCTGGAAATGCAGCACAGTGGCATCCTGTGGGCAGGGAACAAGGAATAACTATTTGATGAGGTGCAGCACATCTCAGCTGCCCCCCTTGCTCTGGGGGGGTAACAAATGGCTGCCTCTAGGCCTAATTCACTGCACAATTCAGGTTATGGCCTTTTTTCCCTCTTCATTAAAAGGAGGAAAATCTTGATTTTATCTATAGCCCTGTTGACCAAAGTTGCAAAACAAAGGCCTTTGCTCACATTTCAGCCACGCTTAGTGTACAGGAATTGAATTTTTAACACTAGAGTGTGAAGGGAGCTTAGATGCCATCTGAGATATTTGAAAAATAAACTGGTGCCTTTTGGGGTTTCTTTTTGCATCTGGCTAAGTACTTAAACCATTAAAAGTCAGTGACATTGCTTTTCTCAAAATAAGATGCTTTTTTTAAAAAAAAGTGTTGCTGCTACCTAAATTGGAGGCCCAAAGCTGACAGGGTGTGTCTAAATGTGTATGAATTAAAAGCAGAATGTTGCCTAACAGTTTAGTCCAGGCTCTGTTTAGTCCAAGGGCTCAGTTAATTTTGCATTTGTCTTTTGACTGTAGTGTCTTAACCCTGTCTGTGTGCAGAAAGGTTTATAGACAGAGCTCTGGTTGTGCATCCCATAAAGAACAGCACTGTCAATAAAGCTTGGCCTTGTCTTTGCTTATTTCCAAAAGCTCATGGATTTGGAACTGTTCCTTCATCCATAGAAACGTGGACCAACCAACTGAAGTTAACACTTCTTTCCTTATGCTTTGCCTCTGAAGAGGGGCAGTCATGTGGTTTTGCACACACGGATGTGGCCCAATTCTGACAGTACATCTCTGGCCTGTTTCCAAGGGGAGGGCACAGAGTGAAAGGAAAAAGAAGTAGAACAACAATAAATTGTGTTGGGAAGAATTAAACCTTATCCTAGCCATGAGTCCTGAAGTTAGCAAGTAACACCTGAATTCTTCAGTGCATGTATTTAATCAGTAAAACCAGGGGAAGGTAAAAAATTGGGATGTCGCCTTCATTAGAATGTCAAATACATGCATAAACATACAATTTTGAACACTTTACATGGGGAAAATTGCCTCTAAAAGAACAGGGAAGAATTTCCCTGGAAGTCAGATTTTAATCAACATCAATTCATGGTGACTGTATCATGTGGACTATGAAGCAGGAAAAGTCAGTCACACACTGATGTACTTGGTGCTCAGGTATAAAGCACAGCCCTTTTCCAGAACTGTTCGAAATTTTTGATGATGCTTCAGTTTCTATTTAAGAAATATTAAAATACACAAATGATGTAAAAGGCCAGAGATTGTTACATAGAACTAAAGGCTTAAATGAAAAAGCAAAGTTCATGGAGAGCACAGACATCAGTATACTGCTGCCTTCATAACAGACTGGCACATGCTATCCAAGGAAAGAATTTTGATCAGAATTCCAACTCGAGGCATTCCTGTGTCTTGGTTGGTAACGTATTTTAACAGCTGGATATCAGACACCTGATATTAAAGATGCAAGTTTCTGCCCCAATTTGCATTAATGCCTTCGCTGTTCAGCTGTATGTAGATGTTGGAGTGTCTTATCCATTTCTCCTCCTCTAATTTTGAAGTTTCAGCTGGAAAAGAAACATCTCTGCTTCTTTTATTTCTCAGAATAATTTCTAAGGGAGATTATTACAGTTGACTTGAATTTTATTTTAAAATATTAAATTGCAATATTCAAAGTTTAGTTTTTTGGGGGATTCTTCTTGGGGGCTTTTTGTTTTGGTTTGGTTTTTTGTTGGTTTGGTTTGGTTTTTTTTGTAATGTACTCAAAATTATCTATTTGGGAGGACAACAGTGTGTTCCTTTAATCCCTTCTGGTTGATGGATGTGAAAGTTTAAATTAAATTTACAGTTCAAATGAACATACTGTAGAACATAAACCAACCAGGAGGTTTGCTTTGCTATTAAAACTGAAGTTCAGCTCCCTTTGCAGCACTGTAACATTTAAAACATCATTAAAGACTTTCTTTCTGATGCCTTAACTTACTTGCATTTGATAAAATTTTGTAGCTGGTGCCTGTGTGCAGAAATTAACTGACATTAAACAATGTAAGTGATATGAGCTAGTCTAAATCCAATGAAGATGCTGAATGTGATGATCTGTTAGTTGTTAGTAAATTTCAAAATGCTCTGAATTTTTCAGTGGATACTTAAGTTTTACATAACATGTATGTTAATGTTTTCATTAGTTCTGATACACTGAGGACATGTACAAAAATCCATGGAAAATGTGAATAAATGAACGGAAGATTAATTTGTCTTATGTGAATCACTTTCATTTTGAGTGTGTAACATTGCATTAATAAAATGAATTGTACATCCAGTTGCTTGCAGGTGAACTCCTGCCTGGAAGATCCTGCTACTAAAAGAAGGAATGTAGCATTTAACATCTGGGGGAGATAGGAGGTGGAAGAGTGCTGAGTGAGTCAGCACACATTATGAAATACTAATTCATGAATCACCAGAATCACCCGAATATTGGCATAAACAGGTAACAGGGAAAACATCAGTGCAGCTGTAACTAACCTTTCAAGACAAAGCTGCTTTGCAGTGTAGGTGCTCTCCACTGAGCTGTGCAGGAAGACTTGGTATTTCAGAAGATTATCAGCCAGCTCCATTCATTTCAACAAGGGTTTAAAACTGTTTATTCCCATTTTCCTTTAAAGAGTTTCTTTGAAGTGAATTCAGGAACACGCAGTTTAACTACCTGCACACTTACTATTCATACATTTATGTCATTACCTCAAGTTCACCCATGTAACCACAGCAGCTCCAGCAGAATGCTCACACTGCCCAAGAAGCTGCAGTAGCCCCATCTGCTTTGCTGAACAGGCACATCCTCACCCTCTCCCACCCCTCAAACTTGTATCCTGTTCCGACTAGGAGGTTTTACCCGAAAATCCTTCTTTCTGTGCAGGTGCCATGAGGTACAAATCGTGTGAAGGCCCAAGGACAGCTGCGTGGCATGTCAACTTTATCTTCTGCAGTGGAAGGGCATGTGCCTCACATAAGTAAATCCTGTTTGTGCACACAAACAGGATTGTGTCTTGCCTGAACAAGAGAGTGGATCATCTACCACAGTTTTCATACCACCACCTCAGTCAACATTAACCCTACTAGGAAAAGCCAACTAGCTTGTCTTGGGGAAGAGTTTCCTGGCATAACCAAGCATAAATTACTTATTTCCGACAATGAAATCACTAGATCGCATACTTACCTCTGTGAGGAACCAAGCTGGGGACAGAGTTTGAATTAACTCATATTTTCCTTGATGTATTTTAATGTTTTCTTTACTGAGGAGCATCAGCCCCTCCCAGATTCTCATCTACACTGTTAATGGAAAATCAGACCCATACTCTTCCTGCATTTTACTCCTTTGCTTTCTGCAAAGTTTCAAGTACAAGTTTCAGGAACAAGTTTGCTAACAAAGACGCCTAGTTTTCCTTTAATCTCTAAAGTGTGATTTTACTTTGTAAAATCAGACCCTGATGATAAATTTCTGTGCCAAGCAATATTAGGGTATTTCTTGGGAGGATCTCTCCAGGTGTGGCCAGGCAGGATACAACACTCCAGAACAAAAGAACATGAGTTAACTTGGCTGCCCAAAGCAGAGACACCATAGAGCAAGATGTACTGTCACACTGTTAATCCCATGTTTGTCTTTTAGTATATTCAAGAAATTAATTCAGTAAAGCTGGGAAAGCTTTTCAAATATGTACATGGCAGTCTTCTGTTCCCTCAGCATTTGGATTAAAAATGAAACCCAAAACCAGCAAACCTTTTCCTGTCCAAACTCCTGAATGACTAACCAAGCAGAGGAGATTTATTACCACCACTCATCAGGTTCTGCTGGTCTTTACCTTTTGTACTGATTTAAATAATACTTCTCCATTAGGGCCGCTTCCAAAACCTTTCAACTTAAAGCATTAAAGGAAAAAAAATCAGTTTGTTTCAAAGCCATATTCTAGTATTTCCCAACCAGCTAAGATTCCTGCCCAGTTTCATGTGCAGTCACAAAACAACATTGCCAACAATCTGTTCAAATATCCATGTAAATAACTGAGACATCCTGTATTTTAATTCTCCCTAATATCTCACATGTCTCCGAGCTATCACACATGGCTTAGGATAAATGTTGTTACCTACCACATGGATTCATGAAACATCCTGGTCTGGGATTCTTTGAAACGGAATCATCAGCACCTCAACTCATGGACATTGTTGGTAACATTTGTTCAAGGAATGTTTAACTAATTTAGACAGAAAAATCCCCTGAAGGTTTCTTCAGCTGTGAAATGTTAGTCACAAAAATCAAGTGGACAGAGAGGAGCCAGAGCCTTGCACGTCTTTAAGTCAAGGCAGATCCCTGCCAGTACACACAATTCAAGGCAGTGTAAGCAGTGTAGATCCAAACGCAATCTCCTTTTTGTGACAATGCACAGACCCGCACTGAAGTTCTTCCTGAATTAATCAGGAAGAAACCATTACAGCCATCAGTCCTCACTATTAACGCAGCACAAATATAAATGTTGATGACTACATAATCAAGTTTAGAACAAATCACAGATCAGTTTAGAAGGGTTGTTCTAAAGGCAAAACCGAAAAACTTTTGTAAACAAATTCAGGATTACACTGACTTTTACCTTCTTTCCCCTTATCCAATGTCAAGTTGTCAAGGACTGACCACTGAGAAGGTTCCGTAGCAGAATCAGAAGTTGGGCTTTGCTCCAAGTGCAGTAAGAATGAAGAGCAATGAGGCCACTCTGCCTCATTAGTCTGGCATCTGGCAATGCCTACAAGAGTGCCAGGGAGCACTATTCCACCACTGGTGCCTGCCACCAGGAAGGAATACATCCAAACTCCAACATCACCAGGCATGATAGAGAGAAAACACCACTAATAGAGTTCACGGTCATGAAAGAGGTCTGTTTATTTGCTGCAGGGTCCAACACTTTCTTCACTGCTGCCGTAAGCAAAGTCAACTTTATTTTTGGTGCATAACATTTTCCTTGCTCTTTGTTCAAATGGCTCAGTACAATGCCAACACAATTTTCAACCCATCACCTTTTAAGCAACACCGATGATCGATGAGGCAAATAAAACCCTAACCATGCAACATGTGTTAGGCTGATAAAATTAGGCTGAGAATATTTATATATTTACACAGAGAACGTTCAACATTGCAACCTGCTTGCAGACTTGTATTATCTTGACCAAGTATCAAGCAGCTACATTCTGGTGTAAAATACTCTTTTGTTTAAGGTTTGGTGTAAAAGCTACTTACATCACAATGCCTTTAACTGGATTCTACCGCACCTATTTTTGACACAGAGTTTCTACACACCAGCACCACACACTTTCAGTCATACCTTGCAGAATGTGTAAGGCATTTGCAGACATCTGATTGCTGTGACCACAGGAAATCCACTTTCCAGAGCTTTCGGTCATGACTTTTGGAAACCATGAGAGTCTTTCAAACACAAAGGGTGAGTCCATAAGATAGACACTATTCTTCCAAGAACTATAAACTTGTCATTTCTTGACACTGCTACACACAACACAGATAGAATTTAAGACTAATAAATTATTTTCCTAAATAAAAATTTGTTCTTAAACCCCATTGGTTAACAACAGGGCTTAGGCACTTCTGAAGATTTTATCTGTCTTTAATATGGAAGCTTCAGACTACAAAATACAGGACAAGCAATCATCTCGAAAAGGAAAAAATAATGACTGGCAAGAAGCAGGTCAACAGTCTAAGAGTGTAGTCTATTTGCCGGGACTCCACATCCATACAGAACTTCAGTGACCAGATGGGATTCTGTACATGAGGGTCTGCTGGAAGAAATCTGTCTGCAGAGCCAAGGACTTCACTGTCTAAATTATGAACATACTTTGGGAAAAACACATTACTGTGAAAAGCCACCTGTGCAAATAATTCTCTTTTCTGGACAGCACACCATGCCTGGAAATAGAAAACTGAGTAACAGCAATCCAGAGCCCAACATGCCCAAGCCTTGTAAACAATGAAGACCGGGAGAATAAAAAGAGAAGAAACAGGGACCAACACAAACTGGATTAGCCAAGACAGATGAAAGACTCATAGAGTTTCTAAAAGCATCTTCTTTTAAAAGGAGATTTGGAATCCAACTTGTCCTGGCTGGCATTAAGAGAACATAATTTCACGTACATGGTGGTCTCTAAGGCAGAGCAATAATCAGCTAACAGAAAATCACTGATTTAAGAGCTTTCTTAAAAAAAACCCCAGAACAACCAAGCATTTTATACTGGTTAAATTGATAGCAGTGAAAAACTTGTTACAGGTAAAAAGATTCACATCATTGTATTTGAGATCTATCAATATACAACATCTATGAAGAGCTCAAGTGGTAAGCCTTGATCTCCAGAGGGAGTGAATGGGCAGAAGGATGGAAGGAGTTAACTGAGTAATGGCGGTATGGCAGAATTCCAAAAAGAAATAAAGCTGGTTTGCAAAGTTTCTCAGGTTTGTTAACCGAGCTGCATCTTCAAACATCAGCATAACTAATGAAACCCACTGTGCTCCAACCATTAAGACACTGACAGCCAAACAGCCTTCATGGCATTGCAGGACACACCAGCTCCCTCTGCAGCAACTCCTTCAATGGCCAACAGGGGCTTAATCCAGTTTACTGCTTAAGAGCTACAGAATTAAACCCCCTCCAAATTAATAGGGTGAGAGGTTCTAACTAACATTCACTTTTCTTTTTTGATGTAGTGCAATAGAATGCTAAGGGTCCAGCTGTGCCATCCTGACCCAAACAAAACTATGATCAAATTCCCTGTCAATCTGTCCACACAAGGACAACCAATTAAAATTTTCAGGGTTTGTTTAAAAGCAGAACAAAATGTGGAATTTGATAACAGAAAGTGGGAACCACTGGCTATACATAAGAAGTCCAAGATAGTTGTTTAAAGAAGGAATAACTGAGAATCGGGCACATCTTTGCTTCCAAAAAGCACTATTGACATTCAGTAGACTTTTTGACCTCTATTTTCCATGGATGTCCATGAGGGCATATTTGTAGTCCTTTTCTACTAGAAAAGGTGAGCCTTCAACGTACCTATAGCATATCCCACTAGCAAGATACAAGAAATAAATTTACTTTTTTTTAGGACATTACAGCCCTTCAAACACGAGACATCAAAATCCAACCACATACATGTAACAAAGCAGATGACACCTCCTGAACAACAGATGTAGGATCTAAACTGTACCTGCTGTTGCACTGCTTTTAAACTAATGCACTAACTTAGAACCATTCCTCATTTGCTCTGAAATCTCACACAGCAAGATTTTCTTAGTCTTTCAAATCACGCAAAATTAAGCCACCTAAACATAATACACAACACCAAGGGAGCATTATGAATTCCTGTCCACTGAGAAGTGTTCAGGCACCTACCACTGAGGGTCCTATCTGGATACACTTCCTTTTTACATTGCTCCTCCGGATGCCTGACTGAAAGGTATCAATTGTCATGATTAGTACAAATGTGAACCCTCTCTCCCTTCCCTCTGCAATGAACATTTAAAGGAAAACCAAGCACTGATTTACCCAGTCCAGCAGTATGAAAGCACAGAGTAAGGAGCACATTGAGAGGCTTGTTTTCTAGCTGAGGATCTCAGCTACCCACCCAGGCTGCCTGGCAAATTCCTTGAGAGGGCACTTCAGCTGCTAAGTGAAGACTCCACCTCTCCCTGGGCTCAAGGAGAAAGCCTGGGGCAACCAGGTGAGATGGTGGAAACACCCTCACGTACACAAAGACCACAGGCAACATTCCAAGGTTGCAGCATGAAAAGTGGGTGTGCTGGTAATGACAAAGGGAACATTCTTCTGATGCTTTGCAACATATTTGAAGCCAACTGAAAACTAGTCAGCTGTCCCTGTCATACACTCATGCTGCCGGTGTAAGAAAGGCCTCCACACTGTGCGAAGGTGACAGCTCCCAGGCATGGCCTCAAATACTTGACAGACCTCCTTACCATGCTGGAGTCATCAGGTTGGGCTGAAAGGCAAATTTGGTCTGCCTTTATGCTGAAGTGGAGCTATTTCCATGGAATCTAGCCTGAGGAAAAAAAAGCAGAAAGTCCTATTTGAGAGGTTAAGTCATTAGATGCTACTGTGAGAGTAACAACAAAGCACTTGGGAAAGACCAGGTACGAGGGAGACAAAGGTCCAGGCTCAGAGCACATGCCACAGCATCAGGTTTAGATGCTCAGAGTCTGAAAAGTGACAAAAATGGCATCTTCGCTCTCCCTCTGTGCAGGTGCTGGAGTCTCACGTGCCCCAAGAGACACGCCACCCCTCCCACTGCTGTTCGGTCCTAAATAAACCCAAGTATGTACTGGCTCTCACATCAAAACAGTCAGCCAGAGCACAGTAACCTCAGCATTCAATCATTTTGTTTTCAAATGTCAAGGACAGCAGTTTTGCTGTTTAGAGAGAGCTGCACTTCACGTGTAAACATAAGGTTGTTTTCCTGAGAGCTCCTGACACACCATTTTCAGACCTCCCACTATGCAATTTTTAGTCACTTTTCAGAGCAGAATTATGTTTCCATCTTTTGTATTTCAAGAAAGCTCTCTGTGCTTCAGCATGTAACAACCAAAGATGGAAAATCCAGGCAAACTGCCTGACCATAAAGCAGCTCCCATGCCCTCCTTGGCTACAAAGGGTACTGCAAGGATGACACTACAAAGTACTCTCAAGTCCAGTGCATGCAGGAGGATGGGTTACTGGTAAGGTTTTAGGCCTTTGGAGACTGATTACAGCCTCTTGTTTTTTCATTTTAGACTCAAACTGGTATTGACTCAGCTGAGAGAAAGATAAGCAGCATTAGTACTGGAGATGAACCTCGGCTTTACTATAGCAGCACATTTTAGCCTTTTTTTCACTGGCTCGTTTTCTTAGCCAGTTCTTGAGGATGAAAATGTTGCTGTTCTTTGGTAGATACAGAAATCTGTCAGCAGAGTTCACCTGTCCTAACACTGACAGATGAAAAATGGGAACATTTCCAGCCTCTTTTAAGCTCTGACCTGACCTGCTGCACGTACCAAAACAGTGATGTATCTTTTTCCTTTTCTTCCCTTAGCAGGAAGTTGCTGTCTCCCCCACTCCACTTCACACACACACACACACACACACACACACACACACACACACACACATGCACACGTGCTCACACATTGCTGATCAGACAAGGAGAGGGTATGGCCAGTGTCTATGGAGAGATGTCCAATAGCACATCATTATGAAATTCTCAGAATGTTTCTCCCAAAGAATATAAAGTTTTAACACATTCTGTACATATTGTTGGCTTCTTAGTTACAAAGTAAACACAGTAGCAAACTGTCCATAAAGTGTTGACTCAGTTTAAACGCAGCCCCTTCTCATTTTATCTTGCTGAAAGTCCTCTTCCAGTCAGAAACACTCCAGTGATGTGGGCATTCGGCGTGTGACAGCAGAGGAAGGAAGAAAGAGGCACTTTTGATCGGCTGGTATTCCTGGACTTCCCTTTTTCCTGCGGAGGTCTATGTTCCTGACACTAGATGGTAGTGTTAGCACGGAAAACCGCTGTGGATAGGCACTTGGCAACGAGGCTCCAAGGCAGTGCCCGCTCTCTGCTATGTCATCAGGATTGGTTTCTGCCGCACTTCCAGGAGTTCTGGGCACAGGAGAGAAACAAAGAGACATAACCAACTTGAGAGGCTCCCGAAAGCAGCCACAGTACCAGGAAGCATGAAGAACTGGAGACATAAGCGTGGACTGCGGCACAGCCCACCAGGAATCTAAAACATGACGAGTACGCAGCTTTGCCTGTTAAAATCTGAGTTAACCAGGATGCAGCTGGGAAGAACTGAGAGATGAGAAACTGCAAATATGTCCCATCATGTGGAGAGGACTACTATCATTTAGACTGGATGAAGCAACATAAGTTAGACAGGGAGTAGCAATATTTTCCAGGGAAACAAGTGTAAGTGCCATTAACAAGCGATGCCAAGGGGTTTCCCATTCTTGAAGGGAGAAATGCAACATCCCCAAGCCCCTTAAGGAGACTTCTGTGGGTACAAATAATTCACCTCTTTCATCCATTCTATAGCCCAAAGCCTACATTTCTTCACTCAAAAAGCTGCCATTAAAAAACACTCCTCTTTTTGGCTCCTCAACTCCATATTGTCCAAGCGGGACAGAATATGAACCTGTAAAACTTCTGTAGTAATCATGGGCATCTTTCTAAATATGGGCAGTAAAACCAACACGGCAAGGCACTACACAGAAATATCTGTAACTGGGCTGCTATGTTCTTTTCTAGGCTACACAAAGAACAAGGAACATGGGAAAAGGGAGCACATAATTAAAAGGCTGATCAAACACAACTGCACAAAGAGGATGACATGAGCAAAAAATGATCCCGAGCTCCAGAGGGCTCCAGCCACACCTATAAAGAATTAAACACAGTGGAGGGAGTCCAGTGAAGGGCCATAGAGATGACTAAGGGATTGGATCATCTGACATTATGAGGAGAAGGTGACAGAAATGTGATTATCCAACATGGACAGAAGGGTCAGAGTGAAGTCTTATCAATAAACCCAAGACATTTTAAAAAGTACTTTGATCACTATCACCGGGATTTTAATATCTTAGTACAGGTTTCCTGAACAACCCAAGAGAAATGAGCACCTTTCCCACTTCACCCTACCTCACATGTAATGCTCCTGCTTCCTGGAAAGCTGCCACTGGCACAAATACATTGATTACAAAAAGGCTTTGGAAACAGGGCCTCCACAACGTGTCAAACTAAAACAAATGTGGGTAGTGAAAAACTGCAGATGAAAATCCTGTCTTACAGCCTAGAAATTTCATGCCCTATTTCTGTGTATCTCAATATATACTCCAATTCCTGCAACGGTTATGTTCAACAAATTAAGTCTCAGAAAGGATGTTCAAGCTCAAAGCCAGTATTCAAGCATGGAGGCATTTGTGCCACCCCCTTGAGCAGGTATTAAATGCAAGCAGAAACAATACATCTTCTGTGAACTCCAAAATGCCTGTGGTGAGAGAGTGAGCGAGCTTGGTAACTCCAGCTAACTTAAGACTATCAACACAATGATCATAAGGAATAATTACGTATTTTGCTGAAACATTCAAAAGCCATCCTTAATTAAAAAGTACCAATTTTTTACTGGAACCTGTAATTTCTTCCAAATTGAAATCAATTCCTATTTACAGCAGCATTACAGAGGAATACTTGTTCCTCTGTCTAAACAGCAGAATCCCCCAACGTTGTAGGCTGTGCACAATGCATGTCTAAATTCACCTGTTAAAATTCGATGCAGTGGCAAAGTGATGTATGTTAAGTGTGCATAGAGTAGAAAGTTTTCATCTGTTCTGTTCAGCTTCAGCCACGAGCCCACCAGCGAGCGTCCTGTTCCAGACAGGGACCGTGACCGGAGATTTGTGGCGTTGTGAAGATCTGCAAAGGCAAGAAGAGACCACAAGCCTCAAGGGATTGTACTTTATTGGAGCACTTCTGAAACTCGAAAAAAGAAGAAAGCCTCCTACTCATTGTTTAGAGACAAATCACATGCAGGACACTATCACAACTGCTTTTTTAAAACCAGACAGACCTTGCCTAGCACAGAGTTCACCATTTACACTGAAGCTAATAAATGGTAGCAGAAGCAGCTGAAAAAAACAGACAGTCAGGAGAGGGCTTGTGCTACCACACTGCACCAGCAGAACCCTAATTTAGCCTTCCTCATACACAAAATCGTAGAATAGCCCTAAAATTAAGTACTTGCTCACGCAGAAATTCACCAGAGTAACAAAACAGAAATTGTTTCTTTTGAAGAAAATTGACATCTAGCAGACATGGGGAGATTCAGCATTAATACCACAGTTTCCCGCACACCTCCATGCACACCCTGAGTCACAACTAGGACTCTTCAGCTGAGCCATTGTTCTCAGAATTAGTTTAGATGTCCTCAAGTAACTTTTAAAACAAAAAGATACTGAGTCCCCTCAGTATCTCCCCTAGGCCAGAGGAGTTTTTTATAGGTGCAGGTCTCTCCCACAGTCATGTTGTGAATTTTTGAAGTGTTTTTAAATCTTTGCTCTATTGCCCTGTAAAATTCAGCCCTGTCCCACAACGCTAAAAGCAGATGTTGAAGTCAACATATTGATTCTGAACCAGAGTGATCCAAGCTACTGAAAGCAGATTCTGATCCAAACAAAGAAGAAAATACGTGGTGGCAGCTAGTATAGAAAGATGCATAACAATGTGAGAGGAAAAAAACTGAAAATCTTTTCTTCCTTCCCTATACACATGTTTAGCCAAGCTATCTTTTCCCTCTTCCCATGCATGACCACTATGCCAGGAGCACTGTGGTGATCAGGGCAGAAGGAGCTGACTCTGGTAGGTGCAATAAGCACAACTCTCCTGGTGTATCATGCTTGCACACAGCAAAGCCACTGAAGTGGGCCTTGATGGGCTGTTCCTGTTCACCACAGGTCTGTCTGCACTGGTGCAGCTCTGCAGCAGCACTGGCTGTACCAAGGACACTGCTGATCTTTACACAATCCACATCTTTTCCTCCACCCACAATGCTAAGATGCACCCAAATCTCTGCTCCTATCTCTGCATCTTCTGCATCTGCATCTGGCTTTTTCTTGCCAAAAAAAGAAGGTTTCACCCCTGCAGCTCCTGAGCAAACACTGGTAGGACACTCAGGTTTCTGAAATTAGTAAAAAAATCTCAATTTCGTTACTATTTGTTGGAGTCCAGAGTGCAGGGAATATTTCTCTGCCTGTTTTGAAGGGTTCTACCCCCCTGGACAGCACTGTCTTTGACCTTCATCCGTGGAGAAAATTGCCTACCCTCTGTGAAGAATTAGAATCTACACTGGTGTGAACTAGGTTATAGAATATGATGTAAGACTGTCACAGGGTGAAAAATCTAGAGGTGTTGGGTTTGTTAAAATAGTAAATAGATAAAAAGCAAAAATGCCAATATGGAGGATTGTTGTTGTTATCCAGACCTTCTTCTCTTCTTCTACTACTCCATATTCTGTGGCAGAGGTGGATTAAGATGAATGGATGTAAAATTCCGCAGTTCCTCTCCATGTGACAAAATTATTTAGTGAACATTGGTAGAAAAGTAAAAATATCTTTCATTTTAGGTGTTCATTGGATAATTTACCTCTAAAAGAGAGTGTAATCTTGATAATTTGGCTTTTCCCTCTGGCTTTTCCCTCGCATTCTCTCTCTCTGTAATGTTCAGGGTCACGCCAGTGACTCTGTTTCTCTGATAAGACCTAATAAATAACTGTCTGAAAGCAAGAAGCGTGGAAAGTCCCGTTCATCTCCTGGATTCCAGGCAAGGACTCTGTCACAGTAAAGTGACACTATTCTTTGTAGAAAACTCATCTTCAAATAAATTGAACTTCCTAGCATAAGCTGTTAAAATATTCCTCTTCTTATTTTTCAGATGAGGAACGACAAGGCCAAAACACTTAGAAACCATTTCTTGGTATTTTATGTGAATGCTATAAAATATCTGAAAAACCTAGAATTTGTTTACTTCCATAAACATATTAAAAGGAAAAGGATACGAAAATAAAAAGAATGTCCATCATTATGATTAAGTACTCTAGGATCAGACCCTGCAAGACAACCCTGAGCAGGCACCGCACCACCCATGAGGGCTGCCAGAGAAACACCTTGAACCCTGTTCTCTCCTGAGCAACCTCCAAAATAAAGATACAAAAAACAGGACTGCATGTGGGGAAAGCTGCCCTTCTCCCCACATTACCCTGTGCCTAGTAAAACATACTTAAACACATCGCATTTCAAATAACATAGGTTCTGATTAGGCAAATTAAGGAAAGAGAGATTAGCGAAGGTTTTTATTGATAGAAGCCTGAATTAGCGACCATCAGGTTGTTTTTAAACTGCCACAGAATTTGCATTAAACATTATCACTTCAGTTTGTTTTTTAATGTGCAATTCCTTATTAGCTAAGGTGGTCCAGTACTGCTGATAGGCAATATCTTTGCTACTTTAAACAGAACTTGTAATCTGGAAATTACCTTTTTGTTTATCTGTTAGAATGCCAACAGACAGATTTGTTGACTGAATTGTTTTTAAACGTATGAAAAGCAGTTTGGACATTGACATTTTCGAGTTTCCTGCCTCACAAGACTGTGATGTGATTGGGATTTATATACTATATTCTGAGTCAGGCTCCATCTTGCCAGTTGCTTCCTGCTGAGTAACTAGAATTTAAAGGAAGAGTTCCACAAGGCATGAAACTATTATATAAACTCATTAGAATTTGTTTCATTAGGTTTTGTCTTTATAGAGTTCAGAACTGATTCAAAACCAGTTGAAGTAAACACCTTTTCACCAGCTTCAACCAACTCTGCATCAAATCAGAATTCAAAGAACTTGTTGCTGAGAAGTGACCCCAGAGAGTGTGGCATCTGGGAAAGGGGGAGGATCTCAGCTGCTCCAGTTTCTCTCAAATGGGTCCATACAAAATAAATAAGTTTTAACATATTCAGAAGTTGTGGGCTCCAGCCTTCCAAGAGATGCTTAAGCCTGTGAAAAATCTCCTTTTCAGAAAGGCACTGGCTGTATGTGGAGCTCTCGTTTTTCCACCCTGCAAACCCTGCACTGGGATCCCTTTTCTTGAAAACCCCTGGGATCCCTTTCCACAGCTCTGTGCCCTCTCCAGACAAGTCTGTATTAGCTGTCAATACTTCTCTCACCTCCACCATCATCATCTCTGAAGAACTCCTCACTGTCATTTGCAGAATGGGACTTTTTCATCTCAGCAATTCGATTTCGGGGCACTTTTCTCTTGAGGGATGGGGAGAAGAAGGATGGGCGGTTGTTACGTTCTGGGGTTGGCGGTGTGCTGAAAGAAGTAACCTGAAAGGGAAATAGAAGAAATGCTGGAGAAAGTCTTGGTTTTCCCTCCATGTGCCACAAGGCGGTTACATGTGTAAAAATTGGAATGGTGACTGGTATCTAGCTCTGTTTTATCGAAGTGGCTAGAGAATTTCAACTGAGTAATCATTTAAGCTTCAAGATGCTCATTAAGGGGAAAATATTTTGATATATCACAACCCTCAACTGTTACATGATTAATGAAAAACCTCTCTCCTCAGATGATCACTTTTAACAAGGATTTACAGTCATAACGGCACAAAATTAATAATTTAGGCACCAAGAATGTCAATCTTATTTTTGCATGTTGAAATTCAGGAGACTTAATATGCTAAGAATGTATTGTAATGAACACACTCAAATCGTGCATCTTCATTTCTCTGGCACGCACAAGGCAGCAGTTTCCCTATTGGGAAGGCTGTCCCATGGGATACCCGTGGAAGATTAATGTCCCTGGGGAGCAGGGTCACAAATTCCAGAGCCCAACACACTGAGACAGAAGTGAAGTCAATGTTCTCTTTTATGTGTATCATGTTTCAATACTGGAAGGAGAAAATGAAGCTGTGGTGCCTCTGATGATCTGGTTAGTCCAGATGATGACAAATCCATGGATGGAACTGTCTGTGGTAAAACTCAAGTTAGGGACAAAACCGTGGAGACACCCTTCCTTCAGAGCAGTAGTTGCTATTGAGTAAACTACAATTAAAGCCAGCACACCTGTTCTGGAGAGAACTGAAATGTAGTGTAGTGCTGATGTACTGGCTGTGACTGCAGTACTTTAACTGTTTCATTTCAAAAGGAAAAAAATAGGGATAACTACTTTGCAAATGGATGTGAGTAACTTTTATCTCATCTTTTCTTCTTCACACAGTCAATTTAACAACCCCATAACTCTGCCTGAGCTGGCACCTGACACTGCTCATATCTGTCCAAAGAAATGCAGAGGGAGGTGACATGGAGTGATGATGGCAGCCAAGCCAAGTTGATGTTACACTGCAGAAACACTCCATGTTGTCCCTCTATCATTGATGTTAAAAAAATTAAAGAAAGTGATTGTAACACCCAACAGATCCTCTCCCCAGCACACTTAATTTCTAATTTGTGCTCGTCTCTGTTTTTAATTTTGGAGTCATTTCATATCACACAGTGGAGGGAACCAGAAACAGATGTATCACCGTTAAAACCATTCACAAAAACCAGTGGTAACACATTATCAAACCTAATTTGACATTTTCCAGCTGACACTGGAAGCCTTGGAGACAAAAGATCATGTTGTCCCTCCAGGCCTGATTTCTTGAGGCTGTATTTCTGTGGTAGAGAGCAAGACCATACAGTTAATGAGTTCTGTGCTGGTTGCTCATGTTTCCTTTTACCAAGTCAGTAACAAAAACCACACTGCCTGCATGGAGACTTCTAGAAGCAGTTCTGCAGATCTTTAAATGATACAGGTTAGCCACACTACACAGAAAACCATTCTAGACTCCATCAGGTACTGACCCAGCCCAGGTCTGTCCAGGCATTTTGAAGACATGTTGCCTAATCCCCATTAACCAGGTAAAATGTCTTAATGGAAAATAAAGCTCAGGACTGAATCAAGGCCAAATCAGCATCTATGGTCTGATTCTATTGGCATTTTACTGCACTTGCATTAAAATTAAGCATACGTATGAACATGATGCATCTGGATCCGTGATCTTTGCTTTAGCATTATGCAGGCTTTGCATTGGCAGTATTCCTCAGTGGCAAAACCTAACAGCACCACTTCCGGTGAGGTTTAGAAAGCAACCTATATAATACACAAATTCCACGTTTCTAGGTAAATCCCATTTTGCACAGAAGTGGAATGCACCTTTTTTTATAGAAAGCAGGCAGAATCATCGGTTTCCCTGGCATCAAGATTGCTGTTGTTTCAATAAAACACTCCTCCAGAAGTATGAATCATCCAGTCATCTCTGTATTCAGCATTTGCTCAGGGGAAATTGTGTTAAAAAATCTATCTCGTACACTGAGTACAACCAAATTACACATAGGCAAACCTAAGTGCAGAACCTCGATGTGACTTAACCCCAGCTTCAGTCTTCCTCCTGGCTTTGGAACAAAGCATGTTCATGCTTCACCTTAAGAAAGTATTTCTGTCTGCTACTTACTCTCTCATGCACTGGGGAGTCTGGATTTGAATCCTCTTCTGTCCCATACGGTGAAGTGTCACCAGTGGAAACTCTACTCACTGCCATCTCCGCATGTCCTTTTCCCTGCGGTCCTTTCATTCGGACAAACTCCATGTTGTTGTATTTATAAAAGCCAAAAGACATCCTTTGAGCCATCTTAGCTGCAACACTCACCTACAGTGCACCAAGACAGGAGAGAAAAACATGTAATAACAGCTCTACAACTTGAAAATAACATCCTCTGTAGGAAACAGAGGAGCAAAAACTTCTGCAGTTTATGGCGGGTTTGATCTGCAGCCATGGAAGAAGCTTGGGCTGGTGTAGTAACAGAAATATATAGACCTTAAGCAAGAGAATTACAAACCTGTATTTCTATAGTTATAAGTAAGAATATGTATTGGGTGTTATGGTGAAGGGTTTTAAGTAGAGTAATGTGATTTTATAGTTTAAGTTAAGAATTTAGATGTTAAAATAGAAGTATATGTGTGTACGTGATCTAAAGAATTATTGGTTAAGAGACAGTCGCATTGCAGTAAAAAGTACTACAGGTGATAGGTCATAAAGTCAAAACAAAGTTTCGTGTTAATTGTTTACTGGATTAGAAAGTTATAAATTGCCATGTAACCTTGAATCTTGTGACTATCCTCGTTATGGTGACTTGTTACTAAATCTCACGACCTCTGAGACTGATGCCTTGTTTGTTATATTAAGTAATAAATCGTGAATGACTACGACAGTCCCACCTCTTTAATAAGTACTCTGATGGTGATTGAAATTTATAAGCAGAAAATTTACAAGTGGTGCCCCGCAATCCTCTGAAAGCAGTTATCTAAGAAAAAGGCAGAACCATAGTGGATAATGATTCCTAAGAAAGATTTTAAGCCACAATCTGAAGTGATCTCCAAAAGGAAAGTAATTTTACAGAGACAAAAACAGGTTCTGAGAAGAACAAATTCCTTCAAGAGCTACCAATGGCACACTGAGAGAAAACCGAAAGTTTTTTATCCAGGCTCACACACTGTGGCAGAGGAGAGCACAGGCAGGTACGTGCACAACTCAATGCAGCCTGTGCTGGGGCACTCATTTGAGTCCAAAAAGCAATAGACACACAACACAAGATGCCTCAAACCAGCAAAGCATACCCCACAACTGGGTCACTACTTCGTGACAAGTAATTTCTAACATTTTTATGTCCATACTGTCGAGGCAAAAATATAAGGAACCAGCCCCATGCACAACTAACCTGCAGTGCATGGTTCACCAAGACACCTTGACAACTTTAAACCCCCTAAAGAGACACAGGGGCTCAATTTCCAGTCAGCAGAACTGAACTGAAAATTGAACTGAGAACTGAAAAAAGGAACAGACCAACATGAAAACAGTCAGGGTTTAGCTAAGTGAAGTAAATAGGACTTATCTCTAAGTTTAAGTGATTTATTGCAATTTTCATCAGTTTATGAAAAGGCCAAGATGCTCATCATCTTGTACTGTACTGACAATTACAGAATCCCAGAATAATTTAGGTTAGAAACAACCTTTAAGATCATTAAGTCCAACCATTAACCAAACACTGCCAAACCCACCACTAAATCATGTCCTTAAGTGTCACATCTACACATCTGTTAAATATCTCAAGGATTGAGGACTCCACCACTTCCCTGGGCAGTCTGTTCCAGTGCTTGACAACCCGTCCTAGAATTTTTCCTAGTATTCAATCTAAACCTTCCCTGAAACAACTGAAATCAAGTAATCTTCAAAAGCATAGAGATTACTCCTGTTCTGTAAAAAGAATGGTAAAATTTCAAGTTTTGCCCCTGACCATAATGGAATATTTGAAGAGTTAACAATTTTACTTCATCTAACAAAATAGTGTCAAGTAGCTATGTGGTCAATCAGGACATTCCTAGGCTATGAGGTGACTTTACCACATCAAATCTTATCTTCCCACTGCAGGGCTTTCTTTTTATGTTGTTGTTGGGGTTTTAGGAGGTCTCCTTTTATTTTCTTTTTCTCTTAAAGAATTTTCCCCCATACACATTGCTGAGGGGCAGTGATTTCAGGTAACTTAAGAGAGACAAAAAGACCTGGCCATAGGGGGGAGTCAGCTGGCTGGCCCCTTTTTCCTGGGATCTTCTCATGTAGGGCAGGGATGCCCCAGGGATGCCCAGGGATGTCCAGGAGATCTGGACTGGGAAGAGGGGGTTGGGCAGGGCCCCTAGCCCACCTGGGCTCTCGGCGTTCAGAGGGAAAGGAGGCTGTGATCGCTCTGGAGAGAATTCACCATCACTGCAGGCTTCTGCCTTCTGCTGCCTTCCTCCAACTGTGAGAGGAGCTTGCTCACTGGAGCGGCTTTTGCACGGGAATCCTATTTTTATGCCCTACCTCACTAAAAGGAGACACCTTTTCACCATCTGCTCAGGTGCCTCAGGGAGACCCCCCCTGGGGATCCCAAGCCTGATCCCTCCCTGGGAGCTGGGCTGAGGCTGTCCTGCCCCCTCTCCCATCATTTTCTCTGCCACTGCTGTGAGATTTCGCTACACTGTAGCACCAGAACCCTGCCTGTCCAGGCGTTCTGGGACTCCCACTGCAGCTCCGGAGTTTGATACATCTCATCTACCACCCAGGATTTTGTGCTAATCCCTGCTGTTCCAGCGTGCTGTTCCCGAGGTGCGGCTGGGCCCCAGGATCGGCTGCCCAGGGGTTTGTGAGGCAGCTTTTCATCCGCCATTGCCGCGTGCTCCCGAGCTCTCTCCAGAGCGCCCCCTGCCGGCGCGGGGGAACATCGCACCCGCCCCGCTCAGCTAACTTTCAAAACCAAAAAAGACAGACTATGATGCAGCTGATCTAATAGGACAAAAAGCTGACAGCCTCAGCCACAAAGAAAATCTAGTCAGAGCACCATTGCTGCAAAGCATTCGGTCTTTCAGAAGCTCCTTACCCTGTTGTCATAGACCTTCTTGAGTGCTTCATAGCGGATGGACCCCTGGAAAATCACCCCTTGAAAGGTGTTGCTTTTATCACTGGCCACCAGCTCCACACAGACCATTTCTCCTTCTCCCACAGTCATGTCACTGAAAACCTGCCAAAGATGCAAGATGAAACACTTCGATACAAACTGCAGTTGTTCAAATCAAAATACATTCAGATTCCCATGGCTGTCCTTACGCCCAAGGATGTTTCAATATAAATTGAAAGGGAGCAGAATGTTCCACGCCAGCCTTTCAAAAAAACAGATTCCAGGTAGTGCACACTGCAGATCACATGTTGAGATGAGCAGCTCTCACATCAGCCTTTCATGCTTTAGCCCATCATAGACACTGATGCCTAAATACAGCTTTAAGATCAGATTTCAAACATTAAAGAGAGAGGAAGGTTAAAGAAAATAGAATAAGATCTAGCAGAAGATAACCATCAACTAGCCAAGAACATTTGTTCAAAAGGTACTTCAAAACAGCTAATCAGGACATAAGACTAGAATAGGACAAAACTCTGCTGCTGCAACAAGGAACTCACCTCTTCAAAACTGTCAATCATGAAGAATATATTGGGGTAGCTGATCTTTGACTCCTCTCCTTTACTGTCCATCGGGTGTTTGCTCGGAGATGCGAACACTTGCTGAGAAAGATACAGAAAAATACACCTCTTCTCAGTTAAATGTGCTTGGGAACAGACACACAAAACACATGGCAAGTAATTACACAACATCTCAGGCTGGCACTGCTCACTTACACTAGAGATGCTGAACATCCTGCAAGCCCAGCTGAGCTGGTTTCTGACTAAAGCCAGATTTGCAATAATGGCACTTGAGAAATCCTTGGTTTCCACATGCAAGTAATCGAAAACTCATTCCTCCACAGTAAATGTCCCTGTGTGTACCTGACCTCTCATCATACTACAGTACACCATTCTACTTTTTCACCACCACTTTCAGGTGCCTTTAAGTTGTTGCAATGTGCTGCAAAGTAAAATGCCACAGTGCAAGAAAGTTACCATGAAGCAGCTGACCCAACACCTTTACTTAAATTTGTTACTGTTTACTTAGTACCACACTAAGATCAACCTCCCTCAGTAAGGGCAGTGTGGCTGTCCTGGGGTGACTCATAATGTTATTTTATTCCATATCTATCTGCACCCAAAAACCGTTACTGTATCTTTACAACCCTATAGCCGCAGACCTTGTGTTGTGGGGTGCTATCGTGAGCATTTTGAAATTGGTGCGGAGGCAGTTTCTGGGTTCTTGGCTGTGTAGTATTCACTTTGCAAGCTACTTGGTCTTTGTTCAGGCAAAGGCTTTCCTTCCCTTTTTTTGTTCTCTCTTCATTTTGGGTTGTTTTTTCCTCATCTAGGGGAGACTGCAGTTAGCGATTCTGGGCTGTCTTGGGGCGAATTCCACAGGCACCCACCTATAGCAGCTCTCGCTCCAATCCAAGCTGCTCCAGGAGAGAAGACCATGGAGAGCCTCTCTTTTGTGGCAGCTTTGGGTTCGCAACTGTAAGCTACTTGTAGAAACCGCATTTTGCAATTAGAAACTGTTTCAAAGTGAACTTTGCAAACTCTGCAGGCAGCCAGGAAAAGAAATGAGCGAGAAAAGAAGCGAGCGAGAAAAAAAGCGAGCGAGTTGCCGGGGCCAGGCCGCCCTGTGCCCATGCCCACAGCCCGGCCCTTTCCCAGCGCCCCACAGCCGGGGTGCAGAGCCCGGCGGCAGCAGCAGAACCCGCCAGTGGCAGGAGGAAGCGGCCGCAGCAGCGCAGACCCCACACAGCCCGGTGAGTTCCCATCTGCCTCTGGAACTGGTCCACGGGCTTCAGCCTTCCTGCTAGGGGTTGCTACCGTCTTGTCTCTTTGTTCCTGGGGACATTTGGTTAGCTGGGAGGTGCCATCGTGGAAGGCAACAGTGTGACACCATCTCCCCTTGGTCCCTTGGCCACATGGCTGCCTCCTGCAGGTGCCATTTTGGGAACAGGTATTTCTGGCATTTTGGGTCTCTCTTTGTTCCCATGGGGTTTTGAGTTATAACAGTTTGGTATCTAGCAGTTATTTACTTTCCCCCCCTGCCTCTTGGTGCCGCTTTGCTAATAAAATGTTATTTTTTCACTTAAATCTACTTGTATTTCATTCCTTATGGGGGAAAGGGTTTGGTTGGAATCAAGTAGGAGGTTACTCATTTCAGAGCACCCACCTCTTTAGACTGTCTCAAACTGTTAGAAACTATACCAAGTTTAAAACTTTTTAATAAAACTTTAGTCAGGGGTTTTGTTCATCTTTGCCCCAGGGAGAAGGCAATTGAAGTTTCTTTTCAGGGGACTGTTTCATCACTCAAGGCCTGATGAGCTTAACATCTCAACAGATGGGGGGAGTAGCACAGATGATACACAAAAGATAACGACCATGAACGACCATTAACAGATTATCAACTCCAAACATCACCCCGGCATGGTTGGAAACACCTGGTCTGGGGAAAGAAATATAAGAGAATGAAGAATGAGAACCTAATTAACATCGAAGGCATAGAGATCGATAACCAATAGGAAACCAAATACTAAGAACTGTGTAACTTGGGACCAATGAACACTGAACCAATGAATTTCTTTGGGTTTTGACTGTGTAAGTACGTGAAAAATCTAGTAAAAATTATGTGTGATGGAATGATTTTCGCTGCACAACCTGGGCAATGTATGGGTGAGATTATTTCTGTTGCACATCCTGGCCAGAATAAAGTAATGACTTGATTCTCTAACGCTAAAATTGTTGCTGGAGAGTTTTTGTTTTTCCCACAGTTTTTGTGACAAAACCAAGGCAATGGCTCACAGGAGGACGTGCACTTGGTTTCTCATCCGCATCTTCTGCTTCTGTTTCTTTCCCTATCACTGTGCTTCTCCCTCCTAAGCAGTTCCTGAACTCCTTTAGTGACTTTGTTTAAATAGCTAAAGGCTTTACATTTTATCATTCCAAAAAGATTAACGAGTAGGTAAGGAGGGAAAAGGAATTCATACCAAGCAGCTTTCTTTGCTTCCACATTTGTTTACAAACAAAGCTTGGAATTACAGAAACCTGTCAAATCTTAGCCCACTGTGAACATGCTGAAAGCTCTAGATCTGACCAGGCTCTCAAGCTCGTGACATTCTTGCTACAAACCATTCAACACAAAACATAATTAAGGATAGGATATTAGATATTCATGAGAGGGTTGCTTTTCCTTATTTGTACCTATGCAGCCTTTATGCACACTGAAATAGAATTAAAAAGAAAGGTTGCTTCAAGACCAGAAACATCATTAGAAAATAACCAGACTCGTCAAAAATGCTATTTGCATCAATGCCTGAAACAAGGACATCTTCCAGGCATCCTCGTTGTCACACAAGCCAATGAACAGCAAAACACCCTCCAAAATTCATCTCCAGTTGGGCACACCTGAGGAAAATAGTTTGTGGAGATCTTACTGTCAAGCCAGCAGTTTGCAAAATAAAGTCAGCCTTTTTCATACTGGCTTCGTGCCGTAGGCATTCACTTGTATGAGCAGAGTAGATTTGTCATAGGTCTGGAGTAGGACAGCAAGTCTTAGGCCATCAACATCTGGCTGCACATGGGCAGGACAAGACACATTTTCTAAAGCAAGAACCATCAGAGCAGTAGTGCAGATCCAAACCAGCTGGATTTCCTTCAC
This sequence comes from Falcunculus frontatus, assembly GCA_013398115.1. Classification (NCBI taxonomy): domain Eukaryota; kingdom Metazoa; phylum Chordata; class Aves; order Passeriformes; genus Falcunculus; species Falcunculus frontatus. The sequence continues at coordinate 96,108 of VZRV01004995.1, read as the reverse complement.
TTAAAACCAACACCTCAATGGTGGACATCACAATGAAATGCCCAACTGCAAACATGCTTCCACAGCATATGGAATTGCCTTTGCTCTCTCTATAGATCAACATGATGATGCTGAAATGTTACTGGTATGTACTGCTGAGTTTAAATGTGGAAAAACAGAAGACACAATTTATAAGCAGTCCCATAGTAGGAGCCTCTAGAAAGGAGGAACAAAAAACTTCCTCTTCATTCCAAATACTGTTCTCATGCAGTAAAGGCATATCCCTCATCTTCTCCTTCCTCGTTTTCAAATCTGCAAATAATATTCACAGATTTTTTCTCAAAAACATTTGCAGAAGTTAACTTGGGGTGAAATTTGGACTTGCCAACAGTGAAAAAAGAAATGAGAAACAACAGGCTTAAATCAGGAGTGCAATGTGGCATCTCAAAAGCACCTAGAGAAAAAATTATGTGCTTAATCAATGTAAATCACAGAGACAATAATTAGCATTGTTAGTTTTGTTTGTAGGCAAAGCGGAAGTTCTTTTAAAGTGGTAAAACTTAATTAAAAACTAAAGAGCACTGGTTTATTTAGGTAAAGCCATGCAAGCAGCTGCATGAACTAAGGGAATAGAAACGCCTGGGATAAACAGCCTTTTAAAGGCAACAGGAGCCTTTTAAAGAAGAATTTCTGCTAACTAGGAGAAGTTGTTGCACGATCTACCGAAAATTGAGTGGGGAAGCCTCAGGTTTCTTGTTCCTATCCCCTTTATGCTTGTTATTCAGTCTCTTCCACTATGCTAAACCGTGGATTAACTGTACACAAAAGATAATAGCCTAGGGTGTGGAGATGAAAGGAATGAGCAGTTTAAGAGACAAACTAAGAATCTTGTAAAATAATAAAAATATAAATTGATAGTAAATTGTCTGCCATTTAGCAGCTCTACATTAGAAACTTACCCTGAAGGCTCCTCATAACCCAGATCTCATACAACTTCAGGTTTAGTCTCGGACTGGGGAACAGTTGGGCATCATATTCCTTCCTCCTCCCCAGCACCTTCCCTCTCTCCCCTAAATCCAGCAGGCAAAGATATACACCCTGAAGCATGCAAGGGTCTTCACAATTCTTTGAGAGGGGCTATAAAGGACATTTAGATCTCACATTTAGATAACTGATAAGAAATGTCACTATACAAAGATGAGACACTTCACAAGGATAAATCTGTTAAAGCACAGCCTGAGTACCACTGCCCCAGTTTTTAAGATTAGGTAATACGAGATACCAACCTCTGATCCACAGCAATAAAAGGGGAAGCTCACCTGAGATTTCTTTTTGTGAATATGAATATCTCCTCCATCGGAGCGTGTGCACACAGCACAGGTCACCACATAATCCAGCTGGAACAGGGCACCATACAGAGAAACTAATATTTAGAGTTGGGAAAACAAAACATTCATGTGCATGAAGCAGAACACATTCTGTCTCACTTCTTTTAGCTGTCTGTCTAAAAAGTAAGATATTTTGGTGTTGCCGTTTTCTTTACTCTCTTTACTATACTGAACCTCCTACGATTTTCAAGCCTGTGGTTGTTCATCAACTCAGTGATGCCAAAATCTCTTGCACAGCTGCTTGTTGAGGTGCACAACCAATGGGTAAGGAAAGTCTTGCCAATACTGTTTGATGTGAGCTTAATTTCAGATGAAAGGATATGCAGCACACACATACACTCCCACACACCCCTAAGCACACTTTAGGATAGAAATGGAAAAGATTTCCTCCCTTTGAACAGGGAAAAAGAGACACACTAATGAACACCAGTGACATGTTAGAGAGGTAAGAAAATACTAGCACAGCCTTCCAAACAACATGAAAGAACTTAAAAGGAGCAAGTGCAATAGCTCTGGACAGCAACGCCCAGTTGTAACAACATCTCTGAATTCTGACTGCGGCAAATGTATACTGGTTTTATTGAGTATCAAATAAATGCAAAAACTGGTCTCTGCAGGGAAGTTCTGCAAAGAGACTTCTGGGACGAAGGAGAGAGAATGAAAACAATTTATTTTCCAGGATGTGTGCTTGAGCCAACAGTTTCCCATTCTGAGATCATAATCAGCAAAACTTTTAAGGGATCTCAAATGATTACAGTAATATTCAGCTTTCCTAAGCACCAGTGTAACACACACAATAACCAAACAACCTATAAGTTAATCAAAGAAATAGTTCTGGCTTCATGTTTCTACCACCAACTGATTTATTAAATTTCTGCTGTTAAGAGCAGTAACCCCCCAGCAAAATACATGACACTGCATTTACACTTACCACGCTCCTCTCTTAGCTGCACCAGTACTGTGAACTCTAATGGAAATACTGCTTGTCTAAGTCTCATTCACTCTCAAAAACCATTAAAACGGATGAAGCCTTCCTTTTGCAAAACTTTGCTACAGAACATAAAACTCAGCCCAGCTTCACTGCATACAGTTAAAGTCTTTTGTAGAAAGCTATTAGGACTCTATTGAAAAATAATAAATATCTCAGTTTATGTTCATTTAGATTCTGAAAGGCAAAACTGCATAAATGGCCTGTGAAAATTAGAAAAGCATCACTGTTACCTTCTGCAGGATGAGGTTCAAGTAGACACTCTCCTCCCAGTCAATGTCGGGGTCTCCCAGGCCAGGAAGCTTCTTAGAATCTCTCCGGTAAACTTCAACTTCAACCTGCTAAGAAAATAGCACATCTCTTTGAAAACTATTATTTAGAGGTACCTATTTCCAAACATAAAACTGGTATCAGAAGCTGCACATTATGTAGCTTCCTAGTTTTCTGTCAGGATCAGATTTTGCTGATGATGCAAGGCTTTGTGTAGAAATGAACTAGGGAAACGTGGGATGTCTAGGCAAACAAGGAAGAAAGGCAGGTCTGTGCAGGAGAATCTCAGTTTTGGACAGGAGCTTCATTTATTTCTTGTAACGGGTATGTTTTAGCAAAAATGAAATTATTAAAATCAGGGATGCACGCACATACATATTTCTCTTAACACAATCCCTCAGAATCAAGCAGGTCACTACACTAATGCTCAGCATGGCCCAGCCCGTACCTATTGCTTATTTTCCATTGGGATAGGAGTCTCTGGGAAGACAAAGTCCAACAATTAACCACAGAATATGACAACCTGGAAGAGACCCACAAAGATCATCCAGTTCAACTCTTGGCCCTGCACAGGATCATCCCCAAGAGTCACATCATGTGTCCCCTGGGGATGGTCCTGCACGCCCCACAGAGGACATTTTGGAAACCCCTTTGTAATGGGTTTGTGTGGCCAGGTTTTGGTAGCAGGGGAGCTACAGGGGTGGCTCCTGTGAGCAGCTGCCAGAGGCTTCCCTTATGTGCAGCAGAGCCAATGCCAGGCAGCTCCAGGATGGACACGCTGCTGGCCAAGGCTGAGCCTGTCAGTGACAGTGGCAGCGCCTCAGGAATAATAGGTTTAAGAAGGCGCATGTGGATGCCCAACAGAGGCTGTGACCCTGTGGAGAATCCACAGTGGAGCAGGTTCCTGGCAGTATCTGTGGAGAGAAGAGCCCAGGCTGAAGCAGATTTGCTGGCAGGACTTGTGACCGTGTGGGGGACACACACTGGAACAGCCTGCTCCTGAAGGACTGACCCTGTGGAAGGGGCCCACACTGGAGCAGTTCCTGAAGGACTCTCCCATGCGAGGGACCCCACTCTAGATCAGGGAAAGAGTGTGATGAGCCCTCACACTAAGGACAAAAAAGTGGAGGCAATGTGTGAGGAACTTACCATATCCTCCACTCCCCACGACCCTGTGTCACTGGAGGGGTGTAGAGGTAGAGAAAATCAGGAAAGAAGGCCAGGAAGAAGGGAGGGGTGGGGAGAAGGTGTTTTTAAGATTTTGTTTTATTTTTCATTGGTAAGAAATTAAACTAAATTCATTAAGTTCAGTCTGTTTTGCCGGTGACAGCAACTGGTGAGGAATCTCCCCCTGCCCTTGTCCCAACCCACGAGCCTTTAGTTGTATTTTCTCTGCCCTGCCAGTGATGGAGTGGTGTTGGTGGGCACCTACCAGCATCAACATTCCATACCTTCTTCTAAAGGTTTCACATGGGAACTACTGATTGGATGCAACTACATACAAGATTTTCAGCTGTACTAAAAACCAAGCAAATGAAAAATCCCAAATAATCTCAGAACACAGAAACAACTCTACCTATCCTAACAAACTGAAGCAGGTGAGACAAATATAAAATGATGATGTAGCACACTGGGGTGAATGTAGTCAGACATTTCCAATACGAACTAGAATAAAAATAAATAAAGCTAGAATACTAAAATGTAGTGAAGAACAGTGAAACAGTAAAATTTCAGGACTGCCACTATCATCAGATACCATGAAAGCTGAACACGCTGTTCTTAACCATTAATTTTTAAACTAAGAAATATTTTTTTAAAAGGTCTATAGACTTATCATTCTTCTTTTGGTTTGTTTTTATTTCTTCCAAGGTTCCCATCCATGATTTTTTTATTGGCAATATAATTACACAAACGAATGACAGTTACTGCAAAAAACTAAAAATGTGAGCAGCTGAGGCAAACAATCTAATTTAAATTCATCTCTAAACAAAGGTAAATTTTGCACTTCTGCACCTAAAAGCACAGAAATATGACATGAACCAAATTCCAGAAATATCCTGTGAAACAACAGCCATCCTGTCTCTGAAGGAAAGATGCAGTGAGAAAACAGGGTGAAGGCAGGACTGAGTAATAGCAGGGTAAAATTCCACCTCTAAGTAACACCAGAGAAAGCAAAACCAAGTGCACAGCAGACAGCATTTCTCTCTCTCCTGCCTCTGTATCCGTGGAGCCTTTATTTTAAGCCAAGTAGTAGTTAACCACCTCCTAACACTGAAGTTTAAACCTCCCCCTGCAGAAGTCAGCCACTAATTCTTTCTGCTGGTGAAATTCACTCACACATGAACAACTTCTCCCCAGTAATTACAAAGCCAGTGCTCAACAACTCTTTCATGGAATGCCTCGCAAGTCTGTAACAGATATTGACAAGAAAAGGGCTTTCTTTAACCTTTTTTTCCCCTGTGCACTAATTCGAGGTAGGATTCCTTGGTGTACAACCTGTGGATCAGGGCAGAGTGGATCTCCGTGAATCACAGCTCTCCATGGACTGGAGAACATGCTGGATTTCAGACAGCCAAGTCCTCCCAGGAAAACAAATCTGTCCCAGCCAGGCAGCCAGGAGACACTGGGTCTTTTTCCAGGCCTGCTACTGACTCACTTGGCCATGCCTCATCCTTGTGCTTGTTTACCTGGTTCTAGATCAGATGTGCCCTTCTGCAAGTGTGAGAAGTTATTAATAGAAACAACTATGTAAATACTAATTATTTATTCCCAGTGAAATCCAAAAGCCAAACTACATATTTGCTCTTTGAAGTGAGTGACCCTTCTGGAGCTGAAATCCACGATGCCACCTTTGTATCAAGTTTTCACAGAGTTCCTGAGCTACAGCTGTAAATGAGAAGGGCCTCAGCCAGGCTGACCTCTCACATGCCACAGACATTTTACCCTTTTACTTCCTCACAAAACCCAGTTAAATGACCTTTGACTAGACAGTGCCTGGGAAAATACCTCATTTTGAGAACTCATTCCAATGATTAAGCATCCTCTTGGCTCCAAGTGTGCAACTTCATTTAATTTGGCTGCTTCCCTTTTGCCAGCCTCTGGATCTTGTCATGCCAATTTATATCTTTATATATATCAAGAAGATCTTGAATACTCAGTTTTGGGGTTTTTGGTTTTGCGCTTGGGCTTTTGGGGTTTTTTTTTGTCATGTGTTAATCTTTGCTAATCTTTTAAATAAACCAGACAAAATACTTTTAGGAGACCTCTGAGCCTCTCATTAGACACTGCCTCAGAACTTGTGCTCCTTTGCCACCCACTTGGTGTAACATAATGCACATCTTAAATTATCCACTTTCAGACAGCTGGAACATTTTTATCATAAAACATGGAAAAATCCATTTAAGACCCCAGTCTAGGTTTAAAATCTTCATGATAAACAGGGTTTACAAGACGCACTATTTTGTTGGCAGTGAGAAGCCAGACAAAAAAGCAGATCCTGATTTTCTTCTAAATAGAAGTCTAATGGAATTACAGGTCTACTTATAAGTAGAACCATTTTCCAGGTCTTTTTCAGACCACATTCACTAAAAATGAGTAAAGGGGAGAGGATCGAACATGAAAAGGGAGAGGAAAAGACACATGGAACAAAATTTAAGACTTTTTCCACAAACACAAGTTCAACAAGAAAATACTTCTACTGTCTCCAGAGCCAGCTGCAATACAGAGACCAAAATTTGATTTCTAGGATCTTACACTGACAGGTTTGCTTCAAAACATCAGGAAAAATCCACAAAAGTAAAAAGCTTCTTTCAAATGGATCTATCTGCTATGAAATCAGAATGATGCCCCAGCATGTGCTCAGGTTTGAAAAGCCCCATCACACAGTATGTCCAGCTCTCACGGCTTCAACATTAGAAGCATCATTCTCACATTTATTGGGGTACTTTCTTTTACCTCTCTTTACTGTAGCAGAAAAGTGTCATTTCAAAATGATGTCTTAAATTCAAACCAAATTAAATGGTCTTTCTAAATTCACCAACTAAAGGAACTAAAGTCCTTCTCTTCCATGTCTCAGATTCACCCCCAAGCAGCCCGAGTTTCTTCTGCTCTTTTCTTGTGCATTATCTATCAGCCACTTACTTTATTTCCTCACACCTTAAAAACCTCTTTTCATACTGAGTACTTTAAATGGTGTAACCTGGGTGGACATTAACAGAGCAAACTGGTATTACCACTGCAGAGCATAATCTCCATTTCCAGACAACACTTCTCTTGGACAACCAATACTTTGCAGCTCCACAGACACTTATTTAAGCACCTCCTCATACAGCTGGGATTTCTGTGTGCTATCCTGTTCCCTCATTCCAGCAACTCAACTTACAGCAGCAGGAAACCAGATCCCTTTGGTACCGGTACCTATGGATTGCAACAGCATGAGCCTGGCACAAGACAGCAGCTGGAGCTGTTTGGCTTTCCTGTTCCATCTAAGCAGCTTCCCATGAAGCTGCAGCACCACCACAGTGTGAAGCTGTTTCAGAGTTTGCAGGCACAGACACACATCCCTATCCATCCCCTCTCTGAGCAGCAGTATTGGTTCTCCAGGATCCAAGGCATCAGAAAAGCCTCCCTGGGCAGGTGGATACTCAGTTGCTTCCATACCAGTCTCCTATATAACTAATACAGATCACATTTCACACAGCACAAGCTATTTAGTCATAAATTTGGACTTACAAGATAACATTTTTACCAGCATAACACTCAGGAAATTTTTTTTCTCTTAGGGGAATGAAAGATGTCTTAAAAGAAAAAAAATCATAAAAACTATGCAAGGTACAACAAAAGAAGTGGTGCTAAATGCTAAACACCAGCCATCAAGCCACAGCAGGACCAAAAAAAAATCACATTAACATTACAGTTAACTTCTAATTACATATTCCTAAGCTGGGCAGAACAATAAATTTCTTTTTCTTTCTGTATCCTTTCAACACACACATTTCAAGTAACTTGAACCACTTCATATAGCACCAGAGGTACTACTGTAGTAAGGTGGTTTATGGATCCGAAGGAGAGAGAATTTGTGACCAAAGCAGATTTTTATTCAAACCAGCAGCAAGAACAAACTTTGGGGTATAAGCAGTCATCTTTGGCTCCTTCTGCCACAAAACTTAATCTATTTTTCCCCAACATACACAAAGACATCAATTCTCACCCCAAACCTCAGCTCTCCAGTGCCTGTATAATGTAGTATCTCCACTGGATTCCCAAAACTCATGGATTTCTGCAGCATCTCCATGACTAATGTCACCAAGGCTATCACTGATAGAATAGTGTTTTGGAGGTAGCTCAAGCTACAACAAGTTACTGAAATGCTTAGAAGAGTCCTAAAAAAGGATCTGATATCCTCAGAGAGCAGTGTACCTCCATTGGAATGCAAATGATAAAGGGCCTTTAGTTTCTTTACTTTCACCATAGTTCCTGAACACTTCAAATCCCAATAGGCTTGCTCCTAACAAAGCGAACTAAAAGAATAAAATACATAGACACACCCTTATAACATTCAAAGTATTATTTTAGATAAAGATGTAGAGACCCTAAGGTTCAAAGCAGCCTCACAAATGTTCTAAGCTAATTTAATACACTAGTAATGGGGAAAGGATGGGTTATATTGATTTCTGCAATAAAAAAAAAATTGAAAAAAAAATTTAGTAAGCCACGTGACCCTGATTTAACACAGAGCACTCTTCCTAGGCTGAGCATTTCATGCTGGTTTTACCAGCAGAGGCCTAGTTTGAGATTAGCAGAAGGTAGATTCAGTCTGAGCAAAAGCTACCCAGCTTTGGCTGGGTTTATGTGCAGTGACTCCTGCTCATCTGGCTCTTGAGGAGAGGGTGCAGGTAATTCATTAAAAAAAGGAAACACTGCAGACAAGAGTGCCTGAAACCAGCAGCAATGCAGGTCTGTGTGACAAACACTGCAATCTTTGCAATGTCTCTATCGAGCTGTAGCACCACCTTCAGCTTCAGCAAGATTGGTTGTACAGAGTGACCCGCCAAAAGTCACCAAAATATGTTCAAACTTTCCCTGCAGCAGGAAGCTTTTTTGGCAAAATCCCCCACCTCCAGACATGGAGACACAGGTCACTCCTGGCTTCCCTCTCTATACACATCAACAGCATGATGTAACTCAGGAAAAAAAAGACAGTATCTCAGGAGCTGCCTGGACCCTTTGGCACAGGAAAAGGGCATTTTCTCAGACCAAGAAACCACCACAAACAGCATGGGGCTTGTTGGTCTAATATCCCAGGACTTGTGCTTCCTGTGTTTTAGCAAGCTGGGAAGCCTCAGAATCACAGAACCACATTCAGAGCAGGGCTTGGCTGCCCAGCAGCACTGGAGAACAGATACTCAACAGAACACAGGCTGCGCTGGCCAGGTGGCCATGAAAACCCATCTGCTCATGCATCCATTCGCCAGCAACATCCCTGTCTCTGCTAAATGGGAAGGAAATCAAAGGAGCCTGCTATTTTCTGGAGCATGCAGAGAAGCCCTGTGGGAAGGGCTCCCAGTCCTGCCATGCAGGGAAGCTGATGTTACAAGCCTCCACTAGAATATTTACATCCAAGATAATATTTAAAAGGGTACAACTGTATTCAACAATGCAACAGTGTCCTAAAATGAAAAAGAAAGATTATTGAAGATGTCATATGGAGAAGCTTTCTTCTTAGGATTATGGCTACTGAAATTTTCACCGGTGGTAACAACAGAGGACAATGTAAAGAATGACCTCCGAGACAAAATTCCTATTCCCTTTTTCTGGATACTATTAATTATTCAGAAGTTGCACCTGATCCTCCCGGAACACACTCTGGAGCCCACAGAAAGGCAGCACAATGCCCAGTAGCTATGGCAACTTGACACCCACCACAGCTATAAAGCTGAAACAAAGCCCACTGCAACAGAGCAACTGCAAACTGTGCAAGAAACAAAGTTCAGCTACAGAGAAACCACACATTTTGAAAAATTTGCTTCAGTGTCAATTACTTGAATTCTGTGCCCACAACTCCTTTGTATAACCAAATGATCACAAACTTTGGGAACTTTTCCTTGTGCTAGTGTGTCGGTTTAGAGACAAGTTTAGGGGAAAAACACTCTGGAATGAGTGTTTCCTCTAACAAAAAAGGGGTTCCAACAATCCCATTCTGTCAATGAGAGATTAACACTAGTGGATGAAAGTGAAAAAACCCAACTGTTTATTCATAAACAGAGTGCCAACACGGCATGGGAAAAAAGGGTGAATAAATGATAGACACTGAACTGTCAGACCCTCTCTCCACACATACCCCCACACCAGAACAAAAAAACCCCAAAATGCCAGGGAAAGAGAAAAAAACCCCACAATGGCCGCAACCTGGTGGGGAGCAGAAAAAGAAAGATGTCGGCTTTTGTCTCAGGGAAGGAAAAAAACCAAAGGGTTCACATAGCAGCTTGGGCAAAACCAGATGGGAACCTGGTGAACCTCTGATGATGGCCTCCTCTTCACAGCAGATGAAGCTGGTGGATTTAGGGTCCTTTTGATAGGGAAGATGTCTTTACAAACAATTCGATGGGTAAAGGTATGGATGTTAACGTCTTTGAAATGGGCCTTAATGTCTCAATTAACTTCAAGCAGCAGGTTTGTTACAGAGCCCGGACAACTTGGCTCCTCAAACAGACACGGGGATCTGCACAAGCCTGAACTTCTGAACTTTGGGGTAAAATGACAGGTTCAAGGGGGGGATATGTGGTAGGCAGTTCAGAATGGCTGCACCTTCCTGGTACCTCAGCAAATGGGCAACAGAAGAGGGCAACGTGAGGCTGGGAGTTTAGGATAAAAGGAGGCTGCGCCCTCCAAAATCGAGAGAGAGAAAAGCCCGCGGGAGTGTGCCTCTCTCCCTTTATTCGAATAAAGCTGCAGGACTCCTCTGTCTCCTTTGAGGACACTGGCTTTTCATAGCGTGATTTTCCGTACACTTTCTTCCACGCGATCAGCTTTTCTGAGATCTGGGGGCAAGATGGTGCGGCCCCTCACCTTCCTGGCCATCCCCCGGCCAATTTATCTCCCGTCAATTCTCCGATCTCGGACCAAAACCAAACGGAACAGTTCAGTGTAGTATATAATGCAAAATAATTCGTGCCAAAATTTTAAGATTACAGCGTTTTGCTGAGGTTGAGAGAAAACACAAACACTGGAAGCGGGTGACCGCCAAAAATCGTGCTGTTTAAGGGATTTCTGTCTAAGCCCCAGCAAGGTACATTCAAATTGCATCCCACAGATAAGCATTTTGTGGGATTTCCTCATCTGGCAGAGCTCCAGTGTGTATTTACAAATGTATGATTCCAGGATGTGTGTTCCGTGTATGTATATGCAACAAATAATATACTGTCACCAGAAACTGATTCCAGCAGCAAAATCGACTACTGATTTCAGGAACTGTTGTCAGACGTGGTGGAAAAAACCCAGGAAATTACATTGTTGCATTGAAAAGATAAAATTAACAAAGAAGAAAAAGGGTATAAAAAGACACCTCAGAGAAACCACAGCTGTGAACTAAGGAGATTCGAACCGATAAAGGTCGGAACTCAGTTCACCCAGCGCCGATCGCCTGGCTCGGTGTTGCTTTTGCTTTGTGGCTTTTTCAAATTTTCTACTTTGATTATTAATAAATTCTCTTTAATCACAATATTGATTGGCTCATTTATAACATTCAGGAAAAACACAAAGACCGCCAAAGGATTGCTGTCGCAGTCTCCAAGGCCAGGAAAGGAAAAAAACCAAAACTTCTTGCTTAAGATAACAAAAACCCAAGCTAGCTAAGTAACGAAGTAACGCAGTCACCTGGGAGTGAGGCTTTGAAATGAGCCCGCCCAAGAGCCCCAATGCTCCTCCCTCCCCCAGTCCCACCTTAAAGCTACAACAACCATCTCTGGGCATAGAGCAGAGATTGCGGAATAGAAAACCATCCCAAGGCAGCTAGCCAAAAGCTCTTAGGGAGAAAGCCTCACATAGCTGTGAAGGAGAGCAAAGCAGAGTTTTTTTCCTTGAACAAAACTCTGGGTAAGATACACTAAAATTCTTATCTTTCACCACTTTATTATCCCACCCTGGTACCTTCTAGGTACTTATGGTACTCAGCCAGGGGCTCTCAGAGGGAGCTGCACCCACACACACTGGATCCCCTACTGTCTCCACTGAACAACTGCAGTTGCAGTCTCAGCTTGAAACAACAAGGTTAACTCACACGTAGCTTTTATTCCTTTTGATATTCAGTCTTGCAAAGCTATTCGCATTATTCACATGAGTTTTAGTACTTCTGTAATTCCTCTAATTCCTTACAACCTAATCTTTCTCCTGTCATTTATGGTTCTGGTTGCAGGTAGTGGCTTAATGACCCAAGACTGCCCTGGAGTTAACAATTTAGTTTACCTTAGAATGCGAAGTGCTCCGATTTGTCAAGTCCAGCCCCTGAAATTTAGGGGTAATTACACTGCTCATTATCCCAACTCTTTTAGAGAAGATGAAGTATCACTGCAAACATCTCCCAACTTTGATTTGCTGGCATCCTCTCCTCCAACCCAAGTCTCCTTTTGGGGGAAGAACAGACACTGGTCTATGAGTAGCTCTGAACTGAATGGTGAAGTTCAAAAGTCAGATCACACTTAGCTCTTAATGAGAACAAGAGTAAAATGCATGCAGGGCAATCTATACCATCAGCTGGCAGCTAGAAGCAGCAGCTTCCTCCATCTTCAAAGACAGAAAACTCTCCTGTAACCTTAACCCTTCATCACTCTACAACAAAAAACTGTTTGCCCTCCTCATTTGAGGGCACACATCAAACACAAGCTTTTTAGATCCTGCACTGCCGTGAGATTGTGTTTTCTTACTGAATTCTTACTTTCTTCTCATTGTTACCTAAGTTTATTTCTCAGTATTAAAGAAATCACCTTAAAATTAATTATAGCTCTTGCAAAAGCACTTCATCACAAGAAAAACCTACCAACTATATTGTTTTCTTCTTTTCAAGAAGCACAAGACATTCCTTCTGATTGGCAAGTCATAGGCATAGAAAACAAAAGATTTAACAAGCATATATATCTGCTTTCAGTATCTGTGCATTGTATATGAAAAAGATTCTGAAGTTATAAGAACGAGTAAATTGTAAGACTGAGAAATGCTAACAGGACTCACAGAATTAAAAGCTGACTTCAGACAACCATAATTCAAATTACTTAGGTGAAAAGGGCTCCAAAAATCTAGTTCTGCCTTCGTAACTCCAGAAATAGCAGAAGAGGTATAAAAGATGAAAAATAAAAGTGCAAGTTGTTCAAATTACTGGAGCGGTCTGAATGCTTGAAGATGCTCCTCAAACAAATCAGAGGAAAGCAAAAATGTGCAAACCATAAGTCACATGGGTGTGGAAACTGTTTATCCCTAGCCTGGCTGTGGCACCAGGATAGTGGTTAACAGTGGCTAAGTAAGACAAGGCTGGGAGTTCAAAAATGCTGAACAGTATCAGCAAGGCAAGAATGACTTGGTTTTGGGATCCTGACAAAGTAATCTTTGCTGCTGCCTCACACTTGTACTATGTGAATCCCACCAACTTTCCTTCCCTAAATGCTCCATGTATCTGCTAAATCAGCGTTCCAAAATGAAAGGAAGAGACACATGTGTGACTATTTAAGCATTATCAAACATGGTCCCAGACCACAGAGTAACCCGTATTTTCAGGTGTAACAAGTTGCTCACTATTACCTTATTCCTGTATTGTTATTTTCCAGCCTTTCTGAAGCTCCTAGAGAAGCACAAGTACCTGAAGCAAAACACAGTGTGCTTCTGCAGTATCCAGTCAGCAGGATTCAGGAAGGTACGTTACATCTGCAGGCAGCAGACACTGCCATGGGAGAAAGAACATTACAGAATGGTAATAACTCAGTGTGTTTCAAATCACCTCTGTTGAATACAGAAATGCATAAACTGGGTTACTGACCAGAAGACAGGGTGGGGGAAAACCCCGTTCCAGACATTAGACATTTAAGTTCTAATTACCAATGTTGCTGCAAACATGATGATGATATTCCAGAGCGCCAATTCAATTGCTTATTAATTTCAACACTGAACCCAGGCATTCCCATACCTCTAATAAGCAAGTAACCCACAGATCAAATCCACTAAGTGCTCTGATGAACCAGTGGCCTGATGAGACTTTTGGGGAGCTCCAAGCAGACACTTTTAGCTTTTCCAGGATGCAAGCCCAGACTAGCAGTGCTCTTCTGTCCCTCCGCTCCCCAGTGATTCAGACAGATATGATGCACTTCTGATACTGAATTATTCAGCATAATTCATCAGATGGGAAAACTGGGTCTGGGCTTCTTCCCTTCCCACTGAAGTTGCTCTCTGTAGTAGAGAGCAGAGCATCTTCTTGGCCACATGGCTCAGGGCTGCCACTTTTCAGTGCCGTTCTTATTAAAATCACATCTGATTCTGGCTTTCTTATCACCCTACTTGACTGCTTAAGAAGAGTTCTTCAGAGACTGGAAGTAATATAAAGCAATTCATTAAAAATGCCCCCACAGCCCACACCTCTTCTTGAGTCTGGAGTTTTTGTGACTGTGATACTGTGCAAGTATTTCAGCTGCGCACTTGCTTTGCCTCAGACAGGAATTTACTCTAGAAATAGGGCAGAAGATGAGAGCATCACCACCCTCCCTGACTGGTGTTAGCCTGCCACGTGTGTCACAAGCATAGTGAAGGTCATAGACAGCCTGGATCATTCTGTGTGGAAAAGAGATGTTCCTGTCACACTCATCATAGTATTTTCTTCCCTTCGCTTTTTTTCCAAGCAGTCTGCCACAGCACACAGAGGAAATGGAGATGGCCTTGATGATCTTAAAGGTCTCTTCCAACCCTGATGATTTTGTAAGTGCATCATGAGCAGAGGCTCTCAGGTAGCAGCTCCTTTATGCTCACACATTTAGACAATCAAACATCAGCAAAGTAACATGAGAAAGCACAGGGATTTCTGGCAAGGGGAAACTGCAAAAGAAAGGTCAAATCTTTGCACTGAAGATGTTGAGCTCTTTACAAAAAAATCCGAGTATCAATTTGACAGTGCCAGGGTTCCTTTTTCATGGTTCAAAATGAAAGCACTGTGTGGATGCTGAACTCTTAGCAGGAGCCACTGCTCCTGCTCACTGCAACACCTCTACAAGTTCAGCACAATGGTGGAGCTGAGGCACAACAGCCAATTCTGTACCGACTTGCATGTGTTGCAATCATTGTTTGTTCCCACATACTACCCATGAAAAATGAGAAAACTTATTCAGCAAGAAAGATGCAATTTTTGGCCATTTGTTTCTCTTCA
Source organism: Falcunculus frontatus (assembly GCA_013398115.1). Taxonomy (NCBI): domain Eukaryota; kingdom Metazoa; phylum Chordata; class Aves; order Passeriformes; genus Falcunculus; species Falcunculus frontatus. The sequence continues at coordinate 81,086 of VZRV01004995.1, read as the reverse complement.
GCATTTGGGTGGTGGCATGGGACTGCCACGAAGTATAGCATAGAGCTCTTCTGGAGACATCCTGTTTGCTTGCAGTGCTGAAAAAAACCCCAACACTGCAACAGAGCCAGCAATGAAGGATTCTTAAAACTTGTATTTTTATTAGATGCTGAGTTTAGGTTGTTGAATCTTCCAGGCAGCCAGACGGTGACAGTGAATTACAGATTCAGTTAGGAAAATCCTGTGATTTTCAGTGTGAGTCATGTGCCTGAAGTAATTTAGGTTTGGAAACTGACTGGTCACACCACAAGCAGTATTTGTTGAGTCACAGGTCCAGATGCACGTGAACATGTAAACCATGGCTCTGTTCAGTTCTGTTTCTGAAGTTGCAGTCACAACATCAGTAGCTTAAGCTTTTTGAAGACTTAACACTCCTAATGACTATCCTGTACATTTGGCAGCAACTCTACTCCTCCACATTCATAGGATGCTGAAGAAAATAGGAACTACTCCAATATCCAGGCAAGCTCAAAACACATCCAGGGTATCTTATCTTTTTTATTGCTTTGCCCTATAGATACAGCATCTTTTCAGGTGACAAGGCATGGTGAAAGGCAGAATACAACCTGGTGGTCCACCACTGAAGTTCTATCTTCATTTCCCAGCTGCGTAACACTATATATTTGCATCTTCTGGATTCCCAGGAGAAAGTAAAGCTGCTCTCCACAGAAAGATCAGAGATACTCAATCTTGATTAACACCATTTAAAAATCATAATCCCAAGTCCAACCATGTTAACCTTTCAAACCTGCAGGGTCCAAGACCCTTTGGAAGTGAAGATCAGGGCTTACATTTTCCAGTAGGTCACATCAGCTGGCATGAGAGGCAACAGCAAAGGGGGTTTTGAGTCTTGACTTAATAAACAGCGACAAGTGAAAGGGATTCCACCTTGCAAAACTCTGCTACATTCCTTAACATTGGGAAAAGCTACACTCCAGTGTCTTGGTCTGCACAGAACCTGACACAGGGGGTCTGTGGTTTTGCATAAAGACACCAAGAGAAGAAGTATCTTCAAAACTTGGCAAGAAAAACTGCAAGAGTGTTACTGGGACATGCCAAGGAAAGACAGAATTAAATGTACTTCTCTGGGATCCAAGAGTCTGTGTAGTGGATATAGCCCAGAATTTGATATGGCAGTTCTGCCTTGGCATTCACATATTAGGAGCTTAATTGCTGTTTCATCCATCTATGCCCAGTTTAGAAATTGGTGGGAAGGAAAAGAGTAGCAAATGGAAAGTCACTTAGACCAGGCAGACTGCAAAGCACATAATTTAAAAGGTCCTTTAAAATAAATTTTATGATGGTAGAGAAGTTTACCACCTACTGGACATACCAAATGGTATGATTTATTACTTCAAGCTGTCATGACTAAGCTGCATCCAAAGCCCTTCTCATTTAGTCTCAAAACTGAGCAGAACCTCTAATCTCAATCCTATCAGTTTTCTTCTGCTTACCCTCTATTACACTTCAACTTAAAACCAAATGTTATTGCAAACACTCTTCAGCTCCAGTGAGCACAGAAGAACCCAAACCCACAAGCAGGAACTACTTTTAATCACACAGGACAGGCACCAAAACCTGGGAACTGCTGGATTCATTGACACTTGTTTCCCACTGACACGGACCATCACACCAGGGCATAGAAATGACACAAACACCACCACTGTCAGCATTCAGACAAACAGCCTTTCCACACTCAAGCCCTTTTGTCGTTGTCATCAGTCCGAAGATTGCTGTGCTCAAAGCTGCACAGATCTTATTTTTATGAACATTAACGTTCTGAGCTGACATGGGATGAGTCACCTCTGCCAGCATTCTTCAGCCAAAACCTGCAGCGGCCAGCTAAGCACAGAGCACATATATAGTGGTATTTGTGGAAGAACTACAATGAACAAGCTTCACTGTACACCCAGACTACAAAGTCACTCTCAATGTGGTCCATGAAGGAATCATCACCAGACCATTTGGCTCAGCCTGGCATAAAGCAGGAGCCAACAGCACCAGCTCTAGTTCTAGTCCTAAATATCCCCAAACAACTCTGAACTGTCCCCTTCATTTGCCTTTTCAGTCTACCCCTGGGAGTCAAAAAGAGAGCACAGTTTGGTGGGTGGCAGGGAGGTACTTCTATCCAGCTTCTACAGATAACAGTCTCCATCTCCCTCCCCTTTAACAGTATGACTTTGGCATTTTGACATCATTTTTCAAGAAACAATGACCAAAACTACAAAGTAAATTTAAAATCCATGCAGTCATAATTCAAAGTGGAGGAGTAGTTGTTTAGTGTCTCACTGCACTGGACAGGCTCAAAAATCAGATAAAAGAGGAGCTGGAACTACAAAGCAGTCAAGTGAAATCAAACAGGAGGATAGCTGAACACGTACCAACAAATCACCAACTATGAAGTTTCACAAAGCAACTGAAGCACTTCAAAGTCACAGGAAAGGTTCAATTCTTAAAAGTCAAGCAAAATACAGACAACCAAGGGAGAGTTACAAAATGCTATACAAAATGTGTGTGCTGTAAGGCCCACTTCCCATCCCAGATGTTACCGCACATAATTCACTAATGCTCATTTTGTAGCAACCACGACTTATGAAACCTCCTCACAAATAAAAATTATTTATGGTGCTTTCGGAAAGCTTAAATAATGCTCTGAGAGCAAATACAAGGATTTATGTCACTGTCGCCTATCCACAAGAGGTTCAAACACTTTAAGCTAATGAATCAGTTAAATAGATGGATCAGGGGTCTGTAAATGGATTTAAGCCACTAGGCTGTCTCTTGAGATTCACCTTCCTTGTTGAGAAGGACGAGACGTTAAACAACCCATGCTTTTACCAGGCTGAACAAAGCCATAATATCATTTGATGTGAAACAGGGATGCATTTACCATCACTTAAACAACAATCAGGATGGAAGTTTCCCCCACAAGTCTTAAAGCTCCAAATACACTAGCTGAAGACTAAACCACTCATCTGACAAAGAAAGAACCATATTTTGCCATCTTCCCCTTAGTGGTTGTCACGATGGATTTTGGAGGGCCAGGGAGAAGAGAGAAGATAATTCTGTCCATTTTCCGTATCTTCATCAAAAGTGTGGGAAAACCTTCTGGAATCTTTTTCTCACGGGAGCTGACAACTGCAGTTCTTTACGCCACCACATTTGAACCCAGAGAACTCCTGTATAGCTGGTTACAAACACTTTCACATACGCCATTCACTAATACCTGTGACTCAACAACATCTATTATTTACACATGTCAGGAAATTAATCCCCATCTTTTCTTCCTCTGTTTATCTTCCTGCAGTCACCAACCTTAATTCCCAATAAACCATCCTACTTCTTGCTCCTGTTTCCCCCACCTAAGATGAAAACTGCCATGGAACACTAAGAAGTTACTCAGCTCTCTAACGGGGAAATAAATACCTGTGCAGCAGCACTAGGATACCTGACTATGTTTGCAAGGAACAGTAGTTCTTTAGGAGGGGCATATTGTCTTAAATGTAGACGATGAGAATACAGTAGTTCTCAGTTGTTTGTCACTGCTGTATCCCAGCTCCAGGAGACTGCTTGTATTCTGCTACTGAGTACACCCAACAGATGTTCATTCCTGATACTCTGGCATCTCAGGCAGTTTTCTTCTAGAAATACCAGTGTGACCATCTTCCTTCTCTTTTTTCTCCCTTTCTACAGACTTACGCTTTGAGTTTATAAAGTATCATGACTGAAAAGCAAAACAAAAATCAGCTTCCCAAAAAAGCAGGCAAGCTTTCTGATTTTCTCAAGTCTGTGACAGTACACCTCATTTACACTGCTGCTGATGTTACAGACTCACAGAATCATTAGGGTTGGAAGAGACCTCTGGAGATCATCCAGTCCAACCCCCCTGCCAAGTCAGGGTCACCTGCAGTTCACAACCTTAACCATGGTATTTCCTTATGGGTCAATTTTCTATAACATCTTGTGGTGAGCAGAGCTGGAAATTCCTTATCCTTGGTTTGCAGTTCTTCAGATGTGTCAGGTACTCCACAACACCAAATCCCATGTTACCTTAAGCTTCCCAAATTAAAACACATCATTACTTACCTTTTTACCCTCTGTACTCTCCCCACTGACATAGGACAGTTTCCGACGGACATAGAAGAGCATATCATCCTGCCGAGGGGCCCACTTCTCCATGAAATACGTGGAAAACATCCAAGTCCAAAACACAATACGGTCATCTTTGAAACACCCTGAGAGGTATAAAAGAAAGGAGAGATGAGTTGTGAATGAGGATGTCACTTTTGCTTGTGCTTAACATGGCACCAGAACTGTAGCTCTAAGTTCTTCTATGGTGCACAGCCCAGCTGTCACCTGGCCTGAGCCCACAGCCTATCTTGGGCCATTGTCAAGCACATCCTGGCAACCAATCTGTCCCTCTGCCCCACAAGCACTATCAGGGCCCAGGAGCAGACCCTGGCTCTGCCTGTGCCATGAAGAAGTGCAGGGCCAACACACTGTGGGAGAACACATCAAAGCCACACTCGAGCACTTTCAAAGACATGTGGTGACAGTACATGCTCCAGTTAATGACCTGAAGCCACGAGGTGCCAACAGGTTTCTTATGGGCTCTTGGGGATTACAGCCAATCCTTCAGGAACTAACAGCTGATGTCGTCCTTAAACTGATACACAGGAACAAGAATGTGCCTGTGCAGGGGCGACTTGTAATTCACCCTCTCTCTGACAAAGGAACAAAATCCAACTCAAGGAAACGACGAATTCACAAGTCTTGAATCCCAATGACACAACAAAAAGGAGGAGAAGGGCAAAAATGGGAAGAGGAAGATGCCACAAAGTCTCACTCAAGGAGACGAATGACATCAGCATCAGCAATAGCACTGCAGTTGGCCTCTCCCCAAGAAAAGGAGGCACAGTAGAGGTGACATCTCATTTTCTGAAACTCTTCAAAGGACTTAGATGTAATAAAACAGCAAAGGGTGCTGCACCTTTTGTCTTGTGAAAGATAAGAAGAGAACACAATACTGTGCCTGGTGGTAGGGAAGCTGATTACTCCTCCATGGAGTGATTGCATCCCCTCCCCAAAGCCCTACTGAGAGATAACTGGCTGTTACAATCAAGCTGTTTTAAACATGTGAGGAGAGAAACACTAAAAAAATACAAATAATTATATTGCTGACACACAGCAAAAACCTGAAATGGATAATGGGGATAATGGATGGTTATTACGTACAAGACAGCAAGACAGGTGGAGGTGTATGTACACACATGCAACTGCCAATCTCTTCTCCAGAACATCCACCCTTTACAGGACATCCTCAGCACATTTTCCTAGTTCACTCTGTGTGCAGTATTTGCCAGACAAATCTTTCTTCCAATCTTTAATTACTGGGTTGGGCAGGAGATTAGACTTTCAAAAATTTAGGAGACAGATGCGTGACTGAAAGAAAAATATTAAGTGTCTCCAAACTAAATAAAAAAGTAATATTGAAACCACAATAAAATTCCACTGATGGACCATGCACAGAATATGTTAACATCAAGCAGGACAGTATTTGAAAATATGTATATAGATGATATTAAACAAAAATGGAAAGGCTGAGGGAGAACAGAAAACGGCCGAGGTGGATCCCAGTGCAGGTTAATTCCAGGCCACACTGCAATTACTTTATTTGCACGACTGCAGTGAAGTAGTTTCAATTACTAAAGGCAGCATGGAACATAATGTGTAATCCTGAATACAATCTGCACTAAATACTTCAGTACTTAAGGACTATCAATTTTTTTCCAGTGGACAAATGGAATCAAGCGCTGGAGAGATCATATACGGAATGCTGAGCATCTTCATCATCTTCACCTTTGGGCACAGGTGAACAGGACTGTGTATAGTGAACAGTTACACCTGAGAGCATACCATGCTAGAGTGGATCCCACTGTGTTCAGACTCACAAAACCAGTCTGAAAAAGGACAGGATCATCACTGGTCTATATTCACACAGGAACATCAAGAAGAGAAAAAGAACTATTCAGGTTTAAGGACAAACCTTGCTGATGCAAGGACAAATGGCTCTAAACCAGCCACTGACACATATGTAGGCTGGAAATTCAAAGTTGATTCCTAAGCATTCAAGCCACAAAGTTCAGGAGCAGCCCCCTCAGTTGGAATAGTGAAGGCAAAAATCCCTCCAGCTAAGACAGAGCTCAACTTGGTTAAGAAAGTTCCTGTGGTACCCATGACAGCCAAGGACACCATGACCCAGTCCCCCCTCTATATTTAGCAAAGAGCAGAAAATGGTACACATTCATCGTGATTCACTAATAGTCTCAAAGACACTTATTAAATCTCATGGGGTTAGAGTACTTGAATTCCCAGCCTTAATTAGATGGGGAGGGAGGAGAAAAGAGGGAAAGAGGATTGGCCTGAGTTCCTCTGAAGTTCTAAGAAAGACGAAGGAAAAACTAAAAAAGAATGTACATTCTGTAAGAACCATCTCTGAAAGTGTTCTAGTGTTCAGAAATTGGTTCAAATTGCGTTGGGTTTGCTCCATTGACAAAGAAACAAAATAACTCTAGCCAAGCCACTCCTAGGTTTATAATGCAAAATCAAGTTACCTAAACCCAGCATTATAAAAAAGGGTTTATCAACCACTTCTAGATTCTAACAGTACATGCAGAACTCTGAGAAGCTGTCCATGAGCTGCTGACACCATCAGGTGTGTTTCAGGCTGTAAGCCACAGGAATTATTATGCTCACCTAACTATTTAGGGGTAGTTATAGCATATATATTTAGGATACATATCCAGCATATACATTTCTGGGTGGTAATATCTGCAGGAGAACAACAGAACTGGGTAGGATACCAGGACTTTGTGTGTGCTTTTCCCTTGCTGGGGAACATAGGACAAACTAATTCCATGAATTCAACCTCAGTTTAAACAGAAAACCTGGGGACAAAAGCACTGCAGCACTGAACTTACTTCAGCACTGCAGTGCAATGCAGGGGAAAAACCCTGGAAACCCTTAGAGCCACACTGGATCACTGTCAATTCCAACCCCACCTGCAACTGATGAGATGTAAAACTCTTCTCCATGCTTCAGGGATGCTTGCAGATTCTGCTGTAATTAAAACCAGCCTGAGGATTCTGTGACTGTTGTGACTGCAGTGGCTAACTTGAAGCCAAAAAGGGTCAAACAACAGCAAAACAGCTGCTTTTATTCAATTCTAGTAGAAGCAGAGAGGATGTGCAACAGCACACAAGAAGAATTAGCCTTTAAAATCTACTATTAAATAGCATTAACTTGCAAAGGAGACAACAACATTTTTATTTGTAACCAGAACTTCTTAAAACTTGAGAGGGAGAAAATCTATTACAATTTAAAGCCAGAAACTGTCAGATCCAGTATGTCCACTCAGGAATGCCTTCAACTACTAGATCCCCACATTACAGTAATTTTGGTCATTTACAGCATCTCACTGGAAGCCTTCCAGCTTTGCCATGAAGAAAATTTGAAACATCTATAGTTGAGAGCATGCAGCAAGTCAGCTTCCTGAAAATGCTCCTCCCCTAGCAAATCCTGCTTCTAAAGGAATAAAATGGAATTAAGAGTTCAGACTATAAATCTTAATAAACCAAAAGTTGGTTATATAATTATAAGACCTTTGTCATGAACAAATCCTAATTACAACAATTACTGTAATTATTAATTTACATGTATTTTATCCTCATTAGAAGCCAAATTTATGCCAACTGCTATGTAATAAATGTCTTTCTTCTTACCTATTAGATTTTTATACTGAATATTCAATTCAGGGAACTGACTTCATATCCACATAGGAAATTATGATTTTTTTTTTTTAATGCTTTCCAAAAAATCATTGGATAAAGAGAAGTGCCGGGTTATTTTGCTTCAAAGGAATAGAAGAAAAGATTTCCCATTCAGTGGATAATCATTTTTTCAGCATGTACCACTCAGAGCTTAGAGGAACAATAAACTCAGCTAGACAGGGCTTCTTCCTGTGCTTTTATTCCTTTAGTCTGCCAAGAGATACTCCTCACTGTGAAACATTATAAAACTCATTTCATCCAACACTGCCACGGTGATCATCTGTAAAATGACCATCCTTAGATGTTCAGGGGTTAATTAAACACTAATGAAGATCTTTACAACCCCGGCATGGTGACAAAATGAGAATTCTAAGCAATTCACACTGTACTTAATTTTTGTTGTGAGTTTAGCCAAGTATTCTGCAAGGACAATATGCGAAATGCTTCACATACATTAAAACTACCTTTGATGTTTTAAGGTTTTAATTATGACTGCATAAAATCAGAATGGATGTTCCCTCTCTAGAGATAGCTGCCAGCTGTCATCAGAACCTGCAACCAGATAATGAGAAATCTGAAGTTCAGGCTCCTTCCCATGACTATGTACAGAGACACCACTTAATCCCTTCAGCTTGGCCTTATAAAAACAGAACTCCAGTGAACTTCCAGAAGTTCAGTGGCAACCAATAGTTGGAAGGCAGATGACACAGAGGGAGTAAGTTTTACTGGCAGAACTTTGGCTAAAACAGGAAGGCATCATGGTAACAGCAGGGACAGGGGCAAGACAGGTGCCACAGACACAACCCTCCTCCTCACCCTAAAGTAGAGTTAACTATTCTTCTACCCCACCAAGTGTGGCATGCACACGTCTATTAATCTAAGATGACAAAGACTCAGTATTATTATCCCAGTCAGAAGAACTTGAGATCTCTAGCTCATATGTTTATCCAGAAAACAGCTGGATATGAGCCAAGAAATCCATAAAAGGGTGTGGAACCAGGCTGCAGGGAGGCAAGGACTGATTTCAAGGAAATCCATACCTGCACACTGGACTCCCCAGCTGTGCAGTTACAAATTCAGGAAGTCTCATAGTGCTTGTGCCATCTCACCAACTTTTTGGCAGCACACAATCAAATGGTCTGGAGATAACTAGAATGGAAGAAGCTCTCTCCCTTCTCCTAGCTAAACTGAGGAAGCATTCAGTCTCCCTTCCTCCACTTGAGTCTGGGAAAATGAGCTGCTTCCCTCTTTCCTCTCCAGCTTCAGAGACTGAAGAAGGCCATGAAGGTGAGCAGAAAGGAGAGCAGCAGAAAGCACCACTACAGAGAAGCAGGCAATGAAGAACCTAAAGAGTTTCTGATGCTGCTCCACCCAGCAGCAGAAAAAATCCCAAACTAACTGAAAAAGAAGAAACCCTGTCACCAAAAACAGGTATCGATTGTCTTTTCTTCAGCCTTCAAGTGATTTTCAACATGCACACAACCTCCACCACCCCCCATCTCCTTCTTCCTGAGATAAGAAGCCCTGCCAGGTCCCTCCAGACTCCCAAAGCTCCACTGGCCAGGAACTGAACAGGCACCTCCTTTCAGATCCAGGCCCCCACCTGCCACCACAGATGGGCCAGCACTCTGCCTCACCAGACAGGAATGACACAGTGCCATATGATGCCACTGACAGCTTTTCCAGCTCTGTCACTGGCTCCTCCCAGCACCTGGCAGAGCCCCCAATGGGGGAAACATCCCAGTGCTCTGGAAAAACTCCAAAAGAGCCACGGGAACCCCCCAAGCTCGCTGGAACAGCTCCAAGGTGCTGCTCTTTTCTGTTCTGATTCCTTTCCTCCTCCAGCAGCCAGTTCTCCACTCCCACTGCCCCCAGCCAGGGCCCAGCGTGCTGCCCAAAGCTGCCCCTCGGGAACACCCAGGGGATGCCCCAGAACGTGCTGTTCAATGTGACAGGGGCTGAATTGCCACTAGTAGGACCAGATCTTCTCAAGACTCATTTTTACAGGCACCTCCCTTCAAATCCAAGCTGGGCTTGGTCCCACCACTTGCTTCTCCCAGCTCCTTCCCAAGAGGCACCTGGAAAAGCTCTGCCTTGCCTTCAGCACGTGCTGCCATCTCCCTTCCACTGTGGTGACTGAAAAGATTTATCTGGCCAGACTTTGGGCTGACAAATGTCTTTTATCAGTTATACAGCAATGAGAAGGTAAACTTAGATCCATTAAATTCCCAGATACAATAAATCTGGACCAAAGCAACACTAAACAGGCTCTGCATAAGGCATTTCCTCCACCCATGGGGCTGCCTCATCCCGAAGGGGTGAATACCCCAGGAGGGGTCTGCACCTCAGGAGAGCTCCCTCCATCTTCACCAGCCCCAATGACAGTGTGCCAGGGAGCAAAGGCTTTTGGGAAATGCTGCTTCCACATGGGCTTCCCATGCAAGTGACACTGGCCATTGCCATGGCCTCAGGTTCCCCGAGGACACCAGCTGCCCCTTCCACATGGCATCTTCTTGCAGAAGCCACTGCTTCCTGGGCCCCTGCAAAGGCTCCCAAGCACAGACATCTTCCACCAGAACAACCCCAGGGCCTTCTGAACGCTTGGGTCACTTCCAACCACATCTGCCCAGGGAAGGGAAGTCTCAGAGACAACACATCCTCATAAGTGCCAGGAAACAGAGGCACAACCAAGGAACTCCACTCAGCGCCTCCAGCACAGGGCATGGGGGAGACTTGAGCTCCACTTTACAAAGCACAGAATCTACATGGCAAAACAAACCCAAGGAATCCACAAGCACAAATACCCATAATCTTGTCCTTCCTTGCCAGTCACGAGCCAAGGCAAGGACCTGGCAGGTGTCATCCCTTTCCCCGTGTCAGACACAGGTGATGCCCACCTTCACCTTCATGCCACTGGCACTATCCCACAGGTGCAGAAAATAAAGCTGATGAGAGATTCAGTCAAGCAGCATTCCTTTCCCCTTCCATGCAGGGTCACACAGCATTTTACTACCCAAATTTCCCTATGCTGTCATTCCCCAGCAAATCCTGTCTGCTGCACAGACATTGCTGGCTCTTGCTATAAGCCTTTGGAAAAGCCCTTGGAAGCGACTGGGTCACTGCAGCCACACAAGTGTGACAGGTGACTCCACTGCAGCTCCCACAGAACTGCCAAGGCATTGCTCCCCAACAGCTCAACAGCCACACAAACTTCTTGTCTCCCATCCCCTTCTCAAAACAGCCACAGGAAGGATGCAGGAACACTAAAGTCCCTACCCCTGGTTGCCTTCCTGTACTCAAGCACTGCACCCGGGGTTTGTGTAAATCTGCCCTGATTAGCAAGAAGTTTGGCTGTAGAACCAAAATCAAATAATTAATGACAAGGATAGCTGGTGCCGATCTAACACACATGCACAGACTTCCTAATAAACGGAATTATGGTATTTCTGCAACACCTTTTTGGGTTTTTCTACCTTCTAATTAAGCAAGCAAGAAAAAGAGTGCAGACACAGCCAGAGCCCAGAGACCATAGCAAAGTTCCTCCACAAAGCTGCTCTCATTTGACTCAGGACAGCAGCACAGAGCAGACTTTTAGATTGTTGATCTGTCAGTTATTTCTGGTTTATTAACAGTATCTATAATGATCTATCCAGTAGAGACAAAGGACAGACCTCTTAGCAGACTTTTGCAAAAAAACCCCAACTTTGTACAAAAAAAGTGGCAGTACATTTATTCCACCACCTGCTGATTTTGTATAAAAGTCCATATAGTCCAGGCATCTAATTATACACGACTCTTACCAGGTGTAACTACCTATTTACTACTACTATCCTGACTTCTAGAGCATGTTTTTAAGAGGTTACCATAATTATCCTATTTAAAAATTTATCACTAGAGAAGTATTTCCTATAACTCATCCATCTGGTGGTGTCTTTTGAGTTACTTTGCTTTTTCCATTTAAATAATGTTTTTACCAAACCCAATGAAGTTGGTCTTGCTATCCTACAACAATCTCTGAAACCTACAATCTGTTTCCTTACCTTTTCCTGCAGCTCCTACTGTTTTAACCTCTCCTCCTCCTGACACAAACTGCCTCTTCTCTGTGCTTCTACAAAGAATTAAAGCCAGACCACAGCGAGATTAATGAATATAATACCATGCAGTCCTTTTAGGTACCACATGTGGTCATTACTGCTGTGCCTAAGAGCACAGACAGCCCTGCCAGTCAAAGTTACAAACACTCAATGCACAGCGCATGCATTTAAGGACTTTATTTGGCCCCAGTGGTACTCATAGACTTTTGGAATGGGGAGAGGAGGGCTCAGGGCGAAGACAATCCTCAACTACCAATTCTACAATTTGCAGGAAAAGTTTAGGAAAGGGAAGGTGTCAGCTGGTTTTCAAAAGAAAATACAGTACTTTGAGATAAGAAAATGTGTAAGAGATGGCTCTAGCTCACCTAGGAAAGGCCTTAAGGAAGAAAAAAGCAGCCAAAAGGCCTTGCAAACCTCCCCAGCTGGAGAACTGCACAAAGCAGAGGGCAAAGCACAGAGAGTAGGGCTTAACAACTCAGCATCTGAAGGGTCTTTTTCAACATTTATTTTAGGGCCCAAAAGTTTAATTACTCCCTCAGCAACAAAGGGGAGTTGGGGGAGGGGGTGGGTGGCAAGGGGTGTGAGGCACAACACTTCTGCACACTTAAATCATCAGAGAAAGAGAGTCTAATCAGAAGGAGATAAAACTGAGAGCAGAGTCAGACAGCTCTAACCATAGTACCTACACATTTTGAAGGAGCTCTTTCACATATTTAGACACTGAATTCAAAAAGAAGCATTCCCAAATGATCCAGGTTGTACAGAAGGCATGAAAATGCAAGTCAAAAAACCACCAGAAGAGGATTGTCTGTCCCCATCACCAACTCCTTTGGTTTGAGTAAGTCACTTAGCAGCCCTGCCTGACTATTCCATATGTCAGGATAAGGCAATATTGTCATCCTGTCACAGAGACAGATCAGTTTAATAAATAAATACCTTCCATATATTTCATTTGTACTTAATGAGAAACATGCTTTAAGCTATTCTTTGTCAAAAGTGCTCTCAGATGTGTAGATTATGACTCTAAAGTAATATAAGCAGAGATGAACCTAAGAGCATCCATGGAAACATAGGAAAGATACCAAAAAGCTATTTAGACACTGATGATCAATGTAAGTATCATCAAGTTTCTGGAACTACCACTTGGAGTGTCCTGACAGGACACCACAGAACTGCAGTTTAACCTCTTTCTAAACCATCTCCCAGCCAGCACTTTGATCTGCCTTGTTAATTAAACAGTGACACAAGTTATTTTTCTTGTCTCTTATGAGCTTCTTGGGATTAACACTGGGGTATTATTCTGCAGCACAATGTCTTACATTAAGTTTAATGATTAAAGTTATATATCCAGTAACTCCACAGAGTTACTAAAAGATCAGCATAGAAATACCACAAAGTAGCTAAATTCAGATAATCAAAAACCACACAGTATGAAATTAAAGAAGAAATGTTTCAAATTCTTTCTGTATTGCACCTCATAGTGAAACACTACTACAGGGCATTCCTGATGAGGAAATCCCTTGAAGAACACTTTCCTTTTAATTCCAAGGAATACAAAAACATCATGTAAGAACAGTGAGTCAAGCCCAAACGTTGTTTATCCCAGTATTGTGTCTTAAACAGCTGGCCCTGGAGATGGACAGGGAGGAGTAGAGGATGATGCAGCAGTGCGTTACCTTTCTCCTCAGTACCTTCACAGCCCCCAGTGTTTCTGTGCCAGAGACCAGTGACCATGGCAGCTCCTGCTGGATGGCCATTCCAGTCCCCTGTTCATCATCTCCTTGGACACACCTAGACTTTCACAACCTACAATTGTATGTGACCATGAATTCCACAGTTTTACCATCCAGGAGGTGGTTTTGTTTAGTTTGGGAGTTTTTTCGGGGCTTGAGCGGGTTTTTTTTCTACCAGTTTCCAACTTTAGGCAATGGTTTTATTCACAGAAAGGCACAGTGAGCAATTACTGCCTACACACTGTATCCACACCACCTACTTCACAACTATCTTGTGGCACACAGGACCTGAAGCATCCCTTTTCCAAGCTGACAAGTCCTACCCTACCAGATAAGTATCCCCTGTACAAAAGTCATCCCCATAGCACCTCTATTGCCCTTCTCTGAACCTTTTCAAGTCTACAGTATTAAAAATGAGCAAATGCCATGGAAACTTTCTGTGGTAAAACACTGATTTCTATCCCTTCCCTCACAGCTAACACCTGACATCCTCTTCTGACTGCACTGAACAGAGGAACAATTACAGCTCCCAAACTACATAATACCAACTTGCTCTGTGAAGATGATATTTGCTAATCAGCTAAACCCAGTGGCAGAGTTTCTAATGCAACAAGTTTTGGGGCACAAACATGCCTTTCCACAAAACTACTTCCTCTTTTTCCCTGCTCTTCACATCTTATTGCAGAGCTGTAGCATAACTAAAAGGAAGAACCCTTATGCACAGGCAGAACAACAGTGCAGATTTCAAATGTGCTCATGCACAAGTGGACACATTACCAGGCCTAGAAGAGGGTACACATTACCAGGCCAGAAGGACAAATTACCAGGCCTAGAAGAGGATACACTAGAGCTTCTACAAAGCAACACCTCAAACATAACCAGCTGTGAAACTGCACAGCTTTGCATTAAGAAAATCCGTCCCAGAGCTCTTCACTTTGAATGCATCTTTATCAATACCTTACACTTGAAAGCTCAATATTTAATATGCTTTAATTTTCCAAGATTAAATTTATAAAAAACCCACTGCATCAGCAATGGAAACAATTCCATCCACCTGAGGAATACCCTCAACACTAAAGAGCAATCAACCAACTCAAGTTTCTCAGTTGCCCCCCTTGCTCCTAAGATCTTGTACAGCCGTTTCCGAATCCAAACAATTCTTTTCTGCTATTTTCTGTTTTACTGAATTTTCACCCAAGATAGAAGGGATTCACAGAAGTAAACCTGAATGTAGCTTTAGGCACATCTGCAATGCACAATGAAAGGAGAACAACACATAATACAAAGAGGTTCTGTCAAGGACCAAATTGCTTTTTCTATGGCGAATTGAGCACCTCCTTATAAAGAAAACAGCTAAAGGACAGTAGAACAACTCCCATGAAGAGCTGTTACCTTATGAGAGAATGGACACCACGGTTAAACTACCAGAGTTAACAAGCATCCTCTTTCAGCTTTGGGGTTTTTCTCTTCCTATTTTCTTACCAAACTAAGATTTTCTGCCCAGTACTCATCTCACCATTCTAGATACCAGTAACATTTCTTATCTATATCCTCAGCTGTTTTCTGAAGTACTTGTGGTCACTTCAGAAAACTTCACCTTCTGGAACGCTTTTAATTCCACTTTCTGAACTTCACATATCATCTGCCACTTTGACTACATCTATCATGTTTGTTTTCCCTTTGTTTTCTCTCATGGAGAGAAGCATAGAAGGACCCTGCAGAAGTCCAGCACAAGTTCATGTATTATTTAAGTTGAAGACACATGAAGAGAACAACTCAGCTGATCCTGCAACTCATGCTAAGTTTTACACAACAGCCATGCAGTGTCATATACTACAGTACTGGAATGCATTTAATGCTGGCTGCCAAAATGCAAGGGACACACAAATTTTTGTGCAGTATTTTCGAAGTCCACTAAAAGTGACAGAGAAAGGTATAACTGAACATGCCTCAGGTTGAACACTGGCCACAAAGTTTGGCTGGGGCTTCAGAGCTTCCTCAAATTTGGACCCTTTGATTCCTTACATCCTGGAAAAAACCAATATTGTTTACTTATTTGTTCCTTCATTTCATGCAGGTAATGAGACTACTGAAGGAAAAGAAGTGTTCACTTGCACAAAAGCATCAAGAAGTCTCAGTGTTTGGGCTCTGGGCATTGCAGTTTTCTCCTTTATTTTCCTTGGGATGGTTTCTGTGTTACTCAGAAGTGGAAGGTGAGAGAGATTACTTTGTTTTATCCACATTTGTTTCAATTCTCCATTTCCATTTTTACCTGCACTTCTTTCACAGCAGAAAATTGCTGTATAGCATCACTGCTGAGAAGACAAACACAATCTCCCCTAGAAAAAAAATTTGTAAAATGTATTCCTGAAGTTCATACATCTTCCTGCAGGTCTCTTCTTTACTCAACATCATATGTTGAGGAAACCACCATTTCAGCTAACACTCAACATTGAATCAACGCACACATAATTTAAAAGCATAAACTACTGTGCACCATCTACAGATTTCCACTTTGAAAAAGTGGAATTCAAATGGAACCGTAGTAACATGACAAATATTTTCCAACAAGAGTAACCCTAGAAGATAAATTTAGAGAGAAATCATCAAATCACCAGTCAGTATGAAACACCAAACAGAGACAGCATTTTACAGGCCTCTGGCAGTTTACTTTGGCTATCTAATCCTAGCAAGGGTCAACACAATGCAAAGGATATGGTTACCTGCTACTGAATTGCAGTGCACAGAAATAATAAATCCTTTTTCATCCAACAGTTGTCAGCTACTTTGCTGTACTTCAGTCTCTTAAAGCATGTGGTAGTTCAGTTCTCTAGAAACTGCACCCAAACTTCTCTCAAACCATGTGCAATTCCACAAGGGACTGCAGCATCACCCGCACAGATTTAATTTACTCATTAGGGAATCACCTTGTTATGCCTTTCATAAGAAACTACTGCAGAAAAGCTGCTGTGTTTCAGAGCTGGCCTAACTGAGGATTTAGTGCAGGTGAAAACATTCTCCTTCAACGGAGGCAACCCCACTGGATGCAGACACTTTAAATCCAGTGAAAGAGGAACAAATGATTACACATTTCCTACTGCTGCTTCCAGGATTACCCAGCAACAGTCCCAAACTTTCCAAGACCTAAATCCAACCTGGAAAGGTCTCTTGGCAACTTACAAAGCATTCTGGCACTGCTGGAGCACAGAAACTTGTCTGTAACAGTACAAATGTGTGTTCTCACTGCTAAAATATATGCTATTTTTGTTCTCTGACAAAGCAATCCCACTGATCAATGACTACTACTTCTGTAAATTTATGACATCCAAGGTCTCTATTTTCACACTTAATAAATACCACTGTTAAAGCCCTATCTCAGAGACTACCGTGGTAGATCAGGTAAAACCAGCAAATTGTATTTTAGTATTCCAGTCTTACAAAACTACCAAAACTGTGGCTATTACTGATAATTTCATGTATGTACCTTCCCCAGTACCTTATCTTTGCCCAGGCTGCTAGTTAGCAACATGCTGCCAAGGCAGAAGGAAGGAGTAGCTATCACAACAGCAGTTTGCAGAGAAGCACAGTTACTTCCTACCCATACTTACTATCACAGGCTGGTATTTTCCAAATTCTGTTTCTTTTCTGGTTAGAAACATCAGCAGTATCTTTCTGAGTGAGCACTTGGCAACCTTACACTGGAAGCCATAATTTTCACTTACCTTCTACACCACAAACCCACTCACTTTTAGAAGCTGACAACCAACACTTTCACCTATCTTGCAGCCAAGATTTTAAAAAAACCAACTTTGACACTGCCATCTCTCAGCTGGGTGTCCAACTTGACATGCACGCAAAAGACAACCAGTCTAAAGAAGGAATTATTTCTTTAAAAAACCCAAATAAACCAAAACCCTTTAAAAATCCCACTTTAGGTAGTTGAGGGTTGGATCGTCCAACAAACTGAGTGTCTTTGCCAGTGCCTAGATATTTCAGCTAATTAGGCATCGCTCCCTTTAGCATTGACATTACTGTTAATGCAGGTTTCTAAGACAACAAATATAGCTGTTTAGCTAGAAATAAAAGTGAACTGCCTGCCCACTCACCTACATCCCAGTGAAATCTCCTCTTATGGCAAATGCAGGCCACTCTCTTTAAGCAAATCACAGTCATGCACGGAAGAAAAATGTTTCCTCTAACAGCTGATCAGTTTACTGTGAAACCATCAAATGGTCAAGGAAGCACTCCCAGGCTGCCCTGCAGGCAGTGCAGGTTTAGAGACCATCGATCCCCCCATCAGCACCCCAGGTTTTCATGCTGCAGGCACC
Source organism: Falcunculus frontatus (assembly GCA_013398115.1). Taxonomy (NCBI): domain Eukaryota; kingdom Metazoa; phylum Chordata; class Aves; order Passeriformes; genus Falcunculus; species Falcunculus frontatus. Next base: position 63,063 of record VZRV01004995.1, on the reverse strand, counting down.
TCGTACATGTGAGGAAAGAGAAAGTTTCTTGACAGCCCCAAGTAAAGCACAAGAATTTAATTTAGTCCACAACCAAACAACTGGAAACAAGAAAAAAACTGGCTCTCTGGGGAAATAGTCATTATTGATTAAGAAAGGAGAGGAGAAAAGAGAAGAAAAGAAGGAATTTTAGTAACAGATGTGACATACTACCTTCAGTCAGAGAGAACCCAAAAAACTGCCCTAAAGCCAGCACCCTACTCCTTAAGGGGGAGCAGCTACTGAAAAGCTGCTGCTCTATTTCATAAACAGAGGTTTAGTCTTCCATTAATATTTTAGCTACTGAAAACATGCCATCCCTTTCCACTGGTAACCAGCATCACTGTTCCATTTTCTCCTCCAAAGGGGAGACTTGCACAGCTACAAACCCTGCAGACCTGGAAGGCTTGTACATGGGTGTACTACAGCAACCTGGCCGAGGGTACAGAATACTGGGCTAAAGAGTTAAGAGACTTCCAAGCTTTTTGCCTCCAGCCTGCAACATGACTATTGTTTGGCAGCTCAGCTCTGCTTCTTTTGCCCTTCTTCCCTCCCTGGGTCTCTCCCACCCACCACATCACCCTCAACAGGCACTCTCTCCAGGCTAAAAAGAACTACAAAAAATGGTTTATAAACAACCAGAGAAAGTCACAACCTTTATCTACTGAGAAATCACTTCTTCTGTCTCATGACAGTTACAAGGTCTCAAGCGGGAGCACGTGAGCTGAAAAAGAAAGTTCTTCCTTAGAAAATTTCTCAGCACAAGCACCACAAGGCAATGTCTTTTACCGCTTTTCCCCATCACTGGGCTTACAAACATCCTCCCCATGGATTTTGATTACATGGTTAACTGCCTTTTGATCTTGCAACTACAAGTTAGAAGTAAAGAATATAAATCTTAATATTCTTCTATTCAGTCATTAAAGCACTGAAGCATAGGTCCTGCATTTGAAGAGACACACCAAGGCTTTAGATACAGCCACAGTAACTCAAATTTCCCCCTATCCTTTTGTTTTCTGTAAATTTTTGGAAATGTGCTCAACCTCAGGTTTCACAGACAGTGACATGGAAGTACAAGGTAAGCATTACATTTTTACTTGCTGCATTCTTCACAGCATTTTGCTGAAGAAATATTTGTGATTGCCTTCAAAGTTTCTTACCAGAAAAAGAGACAGAAGAAGGACATGTCTACACTTGATTTCCCCCTTTTGCCCCATTCAGAACAATATAGGGTGAAAAATTTGAACCTGGAGTTTTCTTCATTTCTGGCAGTTGTAGAAAATAATTCAAATTGGAAAGGAACTCAGATTCAAGTTTTGATGCAAAAAATCACAGACAACTCTGTATTTATGTTTCTGTTAATAAAGCAGAATTTATGTTATTTACAGGCCAGATGGTGCTCCTGGCCATGTCACAGGAAGGAACATAAGACAGCACAGCTTCCAGGAACGGGATACTAGCCTGCTCCGAGTGCAACTCTGACACCACTGGCACCAGCTACAGTAGCCTCAGAGCAAAACATTACAGTAAGCTTCAACACAGCAAGTCTACATTTTTAATCTCTTTATTTTGGAGATACCTAGAAATGTTACTTTAGAAATTAATTCAAGATAGCAAAATTGTAAAAGTGGCAAGCAGCGTACTTGGGATCTTACACTTTGCCTGCCTTTCCACTTTTCCATTTGAGACTCACAACCACATTTTCCCCACTGGCCTCTAGGAGCAACTAGATGCACTTAAGTGTGGAACAAGTCCAAAAGGCATCATGCTGACCTTCAAGAATACTTCTGTTGTGTCACAGGATTAATGCATTGTATTAAATATACACACATACGACTACTTAGATATATATCACCAAATGAGTTAGTCTGACAGTTGTTGAACAGAAGAAAGTAAAACATCTCGTAAGAATTGTTCTGGTCCTGTAACATTTTTAAAGCACCTAATGCAAACCTTTAAATCTTTGTTCCTTTGTTAACTGAAAGAAAAGAAAAACCACTTATGAAGAACAATCCAGAATGAATCTGAGGAGTCAGAGCACAGAACTCAGCATAACGTAATCTATGCTTTTAATTCCAAAGATGGAAGAGGATGAAAGCAGTTCCCCTTTAATCATGTAAAAAATGGACTACTAACAATTCAAATGATGCTTTGAGTAGAGTTTAGTCACCCTTGTTATGAAAAACACGGGTCATCCGTTCAGACCTTCATCATTAAGGCAGAAATAAACTACTCATTAAAAACAAACAAAAAAACGGTAGTTCAACATTCCTACAAAGTATATAAAAAGCTGGATCATCATTATTCAGATGACACCTGGGTTTATAGAGCTTTATCTCCAAGTTTTACTGCCATGAGCTTGCTGCTTTCCTTCTGAAAGGATGAGATCAGGCAATCACTAAGCAGGAGTGACCCTCATGAGTCAATAAACTCATCTCCTCAAGACCGATTATTTCAATCCCACTGAACACCCTGTGTATTATTACAGAGCACCAAGTTTTACAGAAATTTGAAACCCACCTCCAGGGTCCTTTAAGGCAGGTAAATAAACATATCTGTTATTGGAACTGTAACACCGCTAGACATTCAAGATCTCCTGTATCTGCTCTCCAACAACGCAGAGGAATAATTTTCCAGTGAAATCCTTCACAGCTCTTAGCAGAATGTCATAAATGCATTTCAAAACACTTCCCTCATCTTGATGGTGTTTCGGCATCTCCAGGCAATTAAATCAAGCTCTTCATAGTGCAAAGAGAACTCAAGCTTCACTGGCATTTTAATCCGTTTCTCAAGTTTCTGTTGATCACACAAAGCCCTGCAAGACAGGACCAAGAACTCTCAATACACTTCTACCTTCTACCCAAGCTTGGCAGTTCGACATGCAAACAGAGTTTGGAGTTAAAACTACCTATGTTACTTCCAGACACAGATTACTTCCCATTTTCTATCTTCCACCTCCATGTGCTCAAAGGAAACTCCACCCAAGTGTTCACTGATATTTTACAGAAGACCTGACATGATGCAGTACCAACAGATTGATAAAATGGGAGCAACACCTCACACAGTATTCCTGACACTTGAAATCACTCTGGGCATGGAGACAGGGCAATTCCTGACATTGGGCCTTTGCATGGGAACTTATGAAGAGCTGGGTCACTATTGAACCACAAGGATTTTCATCAACACAAACAGCAAAACCAGGGGTAGTCTTGGCCTGATACACTGAGCACACCTTGCCTAAAGAGGAGGGACTAAAAGCCCAATGATGTCATTTTCCAGAAGGAAACACAACAAAGTTCAACAGGTTAGGTCACCTCAAATGCACTTTCGCACATCCAGCACACCGTTGTACCTGGAAACAACCCAGAATGCTTCAAATGTGAAGGACTGGTGATTGCCTGCCTTCTGCTCTGCTTTCTGACATAGGAAAGAAAATTATTCAAAAAATATTCTGAAACACCTGATGCAGCCTCAATACCAGCACCAGTAGCTGTTTCCTCACTGCTGTGGCAGGACAGCTATGGCTCTAAAATTAATTGCTCTTCACGTCACAACATTATCTGTCGTGTATCTGCAAAATACTACATTCCCCTAAAGGGATTTAACTTGTGGCCCCTAATGAAATATGTCTAGGGAACCCCCAGAGTAGGAAGATAAAGAATATTACTGTTTTCAGAGTTCAATTTCTGCATAGTACTAGCACACTGTCTATACTAGAGACCAGGTGAACCAAAATGACAAGAACTACAGTTTTAAAGCCTTGAAATTGCAGAAAACCCTATAAATCTTCACATATATAATTTGTGCCTTAAACAGTAAGAATTCAGGGGAAAAAATTACTTAGGTCTGATGAACTTCAGCCAACAGAACTACTGCTGCAGTGTGCCCAGGTGACCACAACTCCACAGCAGCAGCAGCATGATGCTGTATCTGTTCCTGTATTCTGACTGAATTTTATTTCCTGCATAGAGAAAGGTAAACAAAACCCTCTTTACAATCACACACCCCCAAAAAAGAGCAACCTTGATTCCCTGAAATTCACCATGTAATCCCAGGGACTCCAGACAGACCAAAACCAGCTTGTTTCACATACTTTTGAACACTGTGTGTAGAAAGCAGCTTCACTATTCAGTGGGCTCCTGACACCATTAATTGATTTTGTGCAGACTTTCTCTTTCTACTTTATTGTTCACTTCCTGATAATACTTAAAATGTCAGTGAGCTGCTACCTGATCCTACTGAGCCAGTTTACACGGATAAGTAGATGCAACAATCATTACTAACTAATTAACTGCAGGGTCTTGGTTTTCCAGAAATGCAGATGGAATATAAGACACTGTGTATTTCAGCTACTGAAAAGTCTGCATCCTCTGAGCTTTTTCTGTTGATCACCACCCCGGACACTAACAGTTAGAGGGGAGTGTTCTACACCGCATTCTTCAAGAAATTCCAGTTTTCATTCCCTGGAAAGAATCCAAACAGATAGAATGTTAAATCTTTAAAAGATCCATCCTGAACCTCATAGGTAAGATGTGTCCTAATCCCTAAGACAAACCTCCCATCCATCTTAAATTCCAAAAGAGAACTCAGACTTCCAAACGGATTTATGACTTAGTACCCTACTAAAGATTTAGAGCACACTACTAGAACAACAAAACTAAGCAGCTAAGGTTACTAGAGCTACAGTATTACATAAATAAGAGATGAGTGTTCTCAAATACCCTGACTGTTCCCATTGTCAGATTTACGAGTCCATAATTCTGCCCGGAGGGACACTCACTGAAAAAAAAAAAAAAAAAAAAAAAAGAAAGGGGGGGATCCAGCAACTTCTGCTAGCATCCAGAAATGAACAGCAGCATGCCATGCCTTAGAAACTTAATTGCTCATTTTGGTAGGGCAACAATGTTCTGAAAGGTATTTTGTGGGGATTTTTTTTTGGGTGGTGGTGTTGGGTTTCTTCTAGTTTTCAAAAGAATCTTGCCTCTTTGCTTCAGCATCTCCAGTCTGACTTTGAGTGTACAGTGAGCATGTACGCTCCCGAGCAGGGCATGAAAAATCCCATAAGGTTTCATCTCTATTAAAATGAAAGAATAAACTAATAACCCAACTGGTAAAAAAAGATGCGAAATCTGTAATAAAAGAGAGTCTTTTATACTATTGATGTGGCATGGAATATCTGTCACACTCCAGACAGAAGCTAACCTTCACAGCCACATGACAAATCCCTGAATACACCAGTGAGTGATGGAAAGCCTGACAGGCCATTAGTGACATCAGCATGAATAAGGTTCTAAGGAACAATCAAAATAGAATTTTAAATGAATCACCTTTAACAGACAAACAAAACCAAACATAAAAACCCCACACAGAAAAAGGTATTAACCCTGGAGGGTTGCAGCCCTAGAGTTTAGCTCCAGATTGCCATTCTCCACGGCCTGATCCTACAGGGACACTCCCACTCTTGACTGTGGAAGTGACAGGATGACACAAAGCCCTTGGACAAGCAGAAACACATTCCCATCCCCTGGCCAGAGCCACTGGATCAAAGAGTTTGCTCTACCTGTGGTTCCTCCTAGACCATCCAACTACACATCAAATGTCTACATGCATTTTTTGATTGCAGAAATTTCTTCCAGACATTTTTCAATGCCAGCAACAACAACAACAAAACGAACCAGCTTTAAAATCATCTTTCACACTGGAATTTCTTTGCTATTTGCTCATCTTTCTCCAACTACAAATCTGAGGTTCAACACCTCAGGGTATTTACCTGAGGGTAAACTGGTTAAATCACTTTGACTTCAAAGTATCTACTCTAACTCTGATTTAAATAATCTGTTCTGATCTTGCATTGTATTTGCGCTTTCCAGAACTTTTCCTGAAAAGAAAGAGATTCTTCCTGGTTGGAATGTTGTATTTTTGGGGGTATTTTTGGTTTTGACTGATTAGGAAGCTACTCTATAAACACTTCTTTATTTTATCTATTATTTGTAAGTCTCTTACATTAGTATCTTTTTTTTTTCTCTTCAGTATTTGACTACACATTTTTTAATCAACATTTCATATTCATTAGCTGCAAAACACTTTATAAATAGGGCAAAAGAAATAGTGTAATAAGTTAAAAGTAATAAAAAATGTATTTTAAACTGGAATCTAATTCTTCTAAATTAAACAAACTCGTTACATTACCCATAGTTGGTGAATTTGGTTGTATACATCCCTCAAGTTTTTGTTAGGACAGATGTGATTTTCATACCTTCTTGTTATTGACAGATCAAAAGTAAAAAAAGCTTTGCAGCTTTTGTAGCTTTTCACCTTTGACTGCGCAACTCCCTGAACTAACTCCAAGAACCATGAATGAAGAATGTTCCGTGTCTGCTGGAAAGTGGCTCCTGTCAAACCAGTTCTGTGCTGCAGTAAATTCTCTGCAGACACTTCCACCTACTCTGTGGATACACTTTCTTCAAAGTTACAGATGCAAATATATCCTTCTTGAATACTACAATTTAATTAGAAGTTACTACACTATGAAAAAGGTAAGGCCTGAATCTAGTACTTTCAAATCCAAATCAACTCTCCTTTTAATTTTTCATTTTAACCTCTTTTGTTTTCCAAAAACTTCTTCCCCTGTTCTTCACCCCTTTAGCCACATTATGTTTCCATCACAGGGACCAGCATTTGCTGTGTGCCACCTCATCTTCCTTTCTCTCAGGAAGGCTGAAGAATTCTTTCCAGGTCTTATTCATCAAGGCAATGTGGCCAATGAATCATGCCACAGTCTTTTCTCACATGATGAGCCCCGAGGTTTGTGCACTGCTGCACAAACAAGTCCAGGCAACCCTTCGGCTTTGAGGATGAACATTCCTGCTTCTGCTGTCCCCATGCCAGGTACGCCCTCCTCTCCTCAACAGCCGTTCAGGTCCCACAAGAGCCCCAGGAGTGCCAGGAAAGCAAGCACAAGAAACTCTCATTTTATTGGGCCTCTCTGCTGGCACCTGGAACAGGTTCCCGGTGCACACCTCAGTTTTCAGCTGCTTGTTAAAGCCCCATGTGCTGCACTCCACGGGGCAGTCACCTTTTTTTCAGGATCCCTATGACTTCTCCGTTTTTCACCCACTACATGTCTCCATTACTGACCAGACACAGTTCAAGAGATTGTTTGGATATATTTATTTTTTCTTACTCATTTTAAGTTCCAGTAGAAATAAAGTCACACCTCCACCCAAACCCACTCTACTACTCTAAAAGCAGGGCAAATTCTCACTGAAAGACAGGATAAGGAAATTAAGCATCTGAAAATGTTACACAGTAGTATCAGGAACCAACAAAAATAAAACATTCCTAGTTCAGGGCTTTGGCCAAAAGGTAACTTCAGAGACTTACATGCAGCCTGGCTGAGGAGACACACAGCACATCTGTCATTTCCTCAGGAGGAGAAATATTTTGCCAGAAAAATGTTGTAACCAACAGCATTTCAGAGGGATGCACACCACCAGAGCAATACTGTCCAACTGGGTGACACGAACATCCAGCCAAGAATTCTTGGAGAGACATCACCCTTCCCATCTTGGTAAATAATGACATGAGTCATTATTCTGAAGTGCTACATTCTGTACATTACACAAACAGGACATTACAGAAAGTCCCACCACACAAGGGGATTTATATTTTTGAACAAAGCCTGTCCAAATGCTTATGTGACATTCTTGAAACAAAGCAATTCCTCTCACCAAACCTCAGTGTCAGCAAAAATAGCAATTTCCTCCTCCTTGGGCTCACTTCTAGGAAATACACAAAAGGAGAGAGGATGGCCAAGTCATGACCCAGTGAGTCCCATTTTATTGTTGAGGTATTAGCAGCGCTCAGGGAAAAGCCACTGTTGGAGTCTTTGCCAGTTAATTTGAAAAGACCTGAAAAACAACAGGTTTCACCTACTGATACAGCTCAAAAGGATAAGGCCATTACAAAAAACCCCACCATGAATATAAAGCCAGCTGTGGGTGTACAGGTCCTGAAGACCCACAGGTGACGTGCCACCCAGGCACAAAAGGCAGACAAAATCTCTGTGTTAACCACTTGAACCCAGACAGGACTGTGACCACTTTCATGACTTCTGAACTTGAGGAAAATCCTTTACATCTGCTGTGCTGCCAGAGCCCATCATACTCAGAACATCCGAGGCTATTCCAACTGTGTTGCATGCCCTGCAACAGCATTCACTAGTACACAGAAGACGTGCATAAGTTTAAGCCACAGAATTACACCTTGGGTTCATCTACAGTTTCTACCGAGCACCACTCCAAAAGCTCAGTATTTTTCCTAAGGGAGGTATTTAAACAATTTACTAACCTGGCAACAAATCACAGCATAGGGGAAAGAGCTCTCATTAACTGGGAACGACAATGTTATGGATCAGGGAACACGCAGCACACTGCAAAATGTAAATCTCTACACAGGGATAGACACACATGGGCAAGTCTCCACAGCCACGAGCAGCCCCTCAGTGCCACCAGCTAAGCAGCTCTCCCGAGGTTCTCTTTTCAAGTCTTCACCTGGTAGAACAGAGGTACACTGTCCTATTCCTTGTGCAACTATCCCAAAGCTACTCAGCAGGACTTCCCATGATGGGTTATTGTGGATGTGTGTTCAAACACGAGCAGAGAGGAAGTATCTGCATGGTCCTACCAGCTACCACAGCTTTTCCCTTTTCCAATTTCATCACAAGAAAGTGATGGTGATATTTCTCTTCCTGGGAGTCTTTATCTCACATTCAAACATGAGATGGCCAAATAGGACCTGACAGAAGCTTTCCAATGAATGCAATCTCACAGGCATTTAGATTTTGTGGGCTTTTCCCCATTTTGTTTACAATTTCTTTGCCACAACATTTTACTTACTTTATTAGGCCCTGTAACATTTCGACACTACATTACAGCCCAGAGAGCCAATTCCATTAGAAAAAGGCATGAAGAACGTAGAATCCTTTCTCTTTGTCAAGATTTCACTCTGTGGCAAAGCAAAAGGAAAAGAACAGAGAGCCCATTCCTTCCCAGGGAGACCACAACAAGCACTGGCAGACAAACTCAGGCACAAAGGCAGAGAACCAGATCCCCATGTCAATCCGTATCTCACAGCCTGGAAGACCTGAATAAGAACTTATTCTGAGCTTTTAATAAAGACTCAGAAATGGAGGAGATTTTCAGGGCCTTATAAACAAGCTGAGGAGGGAGGAGTCATTAATAAAGGCACCATGGAAGAAACAAGTGTTGCACACTACTTTTCATCATTTCAAGCTCTGCCCCTGCAAGAACTTCTGGATATTCATCCCCTTAGAACACAGGTCCAGTCCTGGTTATACAAAAGCTTTGAATAAGGTAGACAGAAATTTTTGATGTGAAGAACAATTTCCATGATCTCTACTGCTGCATACAAAAATTAGTAATGTCTATTCATTAGTCTGGCCAGAAGAGTTTCCTGATGTGAACACTTTTGGTTAAGGAGCTGCCATACCATTCTGTTGCCTAAAGTTGATTGAATTTCAACCTGAAACTTTCGTTTTACAATGCATAAGCTTTGCCAAAAGCTAAATAAAGACGTGCCATGTGAAATTTGCATCAACCGAGATGAAAATAAACAAGACAGAAAGCTAAAGAAATCCTCCACGGTTTAAAAAATTAACTGACCTGCAAGAGCCACAACATTCTGTGCTTACTAGATCATGGCAAGAGGCGTGAAGTCATCTAAACAGAGAAGGGAGGTGTCAGGCTCAGAATCTCTAGAGAGCATCTGAGAGCCACACAAAAGCGAGCATTGGCAAGAGGCATCAAAAATCGATTCTGTTTCCATCCCAAAACACACGATACGTAGTTTACACATAAAAAAACCACACTATGGGCCGATTTGCGCGGTGCCTTCTCACCATTTTTCTACAAGGGCGTTTCAGACAATAGAGCAGGGGATGAGCCCGAGAGGCGCCCGGGGGCTGGGGAAGGCAGGAGGGCCCGTCCCCGTGTCGGCGGAACACAACAGGTGTTGTTGTTGACAGCGAACCGGGCGCGGTGCCGGGCCGGGGCTACCGCTCCCCCCGGGGGCTCCCGGCGCCGGTGCCGCTCCCCGCCCGCCCCGCCCGACTCACCGAGGCCGCTGATGTCGTGCCGGAGGCCGGCTCGGCTCCGCTCCTCCGCTATCGCCCGCAGCATGTGCCGCAGGGAGCGGTCGGGCTCGCCGTCCGCCTCCCCGTCCCTCCGGGCACAGGCCATGCTGCCGCCGCCGCCGCCGATGAGCTCATGTCAGGCCGCCGCGGAGGCGGCACCCGGCGCTCCCGACACGGGAATGACCAGGAGCCCTCCCGGTCCCGCTGCCCCGGCCGCTTCCCCCTCGGGAAGTTTCCCGAGCGTCGCCGCCGGCCCCTCCCCGGGACACCGCGATCGCTCCCACCGACGCTGCCCGACCGCACTCCGCCGCTTCCTGCTACTGCGGCCGCCGGGCGGGACCGACAGGGCCGGGACCCGCCCGGACACGCCCACAGGGCGGATCTGCCACCGACCGTCATCCCGGGCAGCCCATCCTGCATCCCTGACATCAGCCGGCATCCCGGGCAGCCCATCCTGCATCCCTGACATCAGCCGGCATCCCGGGAAACCCATCCTGCATCCCTGACATCAGCTAGCATCCCGGGAAACCCATCTTGCATCCCTGACATCAACCAGCATCCCGGGCAGCCCATCCTGCATCCCTGACATCAACCAGCATCCCGGGAAACCCATCCTGCATCCCTGACATCAACCAGCATCCTGGGAAACCCATCCTGCATCCCTGGCATCAACCAGCATCCCGGGAAACTCATCCGGCATCCCTGACAATCCATACCGCATTCCTGACATCAACCAGCATCCCGGGCAGCCCACATAGTCCTGCATCCCTGACATCTAATGACTGTTTCCAGTCAGGCTTTCTGGACACCTTCTTCGCTATTCTTCCTTCTCACTACATCCCACAAATTTGTCTACTGTCACTGCAGGCAGATCTCTCTTGCCCACCCCACTGATGCCATAGATGAGCTGCTGTTTTCTTCTTGCTCTCCTTTTCCCACGTACCCCCTATGGGGACAAAATCCAACCTCAGGTGTTCTCTGAAGTCTCTACCAAGATCCGAGTCACCTCTTCCTTAGCATTAGGACCTCTTGTTGTGTAAATCAGGAATGGGTGATCTCCGGGAATAACCCAGCTTGTGCTGCAGAGATTGGATCCTACGTCCTCCTGCTGCTGCTGGTGGTTGTCCACAGCAGATTCCAACAATGGTGGAAACTTCCTCAGAAATTTAGGATTTTCTAAGCCACAGTTGGAGTGCAATACCACCACCTGCTCAGTTCTCCTGCAAACAAATCACTCAATATTTTTTTGTTTATAATATTGCTTTAGGCTCTCCTTAGTTCCTACAAATACTGTAAAGGCTTAGGCAGATGGTTCTTCTTTCTGAAGCCCCATTTGAAAGTTGGCAGGCCTTGCAAGTGGTGGTGGGGAGAAGCAAAAGGGTCAGAGGACTTCAAATGTGAGTTGAGAGCATTTGAGAGTTGGGCTTTTTGCTACAGCATAATAAGAAAGAAAAGTTTTCAAATACTGCATGTTCATTCTCCACAATGGCATACATTTACCCCATGTTGCCAATTTCAGTTTCATGTCAGCTTTTGACACCAATAAACTAACAATCAGACACCTGCTGAATGCAATTTACAGGCATGCACTCATTTCCTGTGACACCAATATAGGTGAGTATTTTATGTGGAAGGCCCTTCTGCTGGATTGGACAGAGGAGAGAAATTTGAAGTCGATGTAGCATTCTGCTAGTAAAATGTCTAGCTCTTTCATAAAGCAGTAGAAAACAGGGACATACAATCTCAGGACTTAAGCACCTCTTCCCTTGTTAAATCTCATAGTTCTTTTTCTTGGAGAGAATGAAGGTTTGCAGCCACATGCTAGCCCTGTAAATGCATTCATGAGAATTATTTGTCCCATGGGGAAGAGCAGCAGAAGACTGTCCTGTGTTGTTACCCTCCAAGTTGTTCCTGACATTGTCAGGAGGAATGACACTCTCTGCTGCCAGAGGAGTGACAGTCTCACTTTCCTCACATCATGCTGACCTCACTAAGGATTGGATGTCTTTCCCCTGAAGATTGCTGCTGGATCCCAAGAGCACTGTCACATTGGGGGCACATGGGAACACTTGTGTCACCAGCCAGTAGACAACCCTGCAGCAGTTTCTCCAGAGTCTCCAGGAGTTCAGCCTCTCTACGGTAACCTGAACACTATCCATGAAGTTCCAGCCACACTGCTTTAAAAAAGCAACCAAGGACTTTTGTAAAATGAAAAGGTATTCCTGCCCCTTCTTAGCTCCCCACCCTACCTTCTACTTTCTCTGGCTTCTGTCAAAACATGCCCATGGACAAAAAATGCAGTTTTCCTTCCTGTAGGCTTCCCTAGACAAACATACCTCCTAGTAGATCACAGCACTTGACCAGAAAACAGAGGAATAAATTTTGTTTTCTTAAAGGGACTAATGATTAAGTACCCTTAGGATCAGTTTGAATCCTAGAATACTAACTGATTTTGGTTTTTAAAGATCCCATGGTACATTGTAAAACAAGAAACCACTCTGTCTAGCCAAAGTCTTGACAGAGAGGGGGCTTTGTATCTGATCTTTATATAGTGGTCCTAAAGGTCTTCTTCAGCAATACTTAGCATAATGTTATCACTATAATGGGCACCAGGAGCACTATCTGACCACGCAGGCTCTCGCTGAACTCAGTTGTGCACAAAATTCTCTGTCTTACAAAGGGGAAATGGGTGTTACGGTCCTGAGGACTCTAAAAAGCCTTAATGGCCCTGATCACCAGCACCTGGGGCCTCCTTTCCCCACTCCAACCCAGGCTGGGATCTCTATTTAGGCTCAGCCCTGAGACCCTTTGGAAGGTGTGGTGGTTTCTGGCTGTGGCTTACTTGTGGCTGCTGCTCCTCTGGCCCTTGAGCTGCAGGCTGCTTGCTCAGCTTAGCCTCAGACCTGCCTCCAGATCCTGGAGACACCTTTGGACCTGAACTCTGGTTTACCCTGTTCCCTCACTGAGGTTCTGTTATGCTGAGCTGTGGACCATGAAGGCCCTGCCAGCCTGGGAGTTGTCTCTCCAGGGAGGTTTTAAACTGCACAGTGCCCTGACAATAGATTCCTGTGCTTTCTTATACAATAATGCACTTCACATCCTGATGTAAAATATGCCTATTGATCAACAAGATGGATAGGCTTTGGGGCAGAGGCTGGGCTGGATTCATCTTTGTAACTCAGGATGCGTGTTCTATACAGCAGAAAGGTAAATACAAAAGCCCTAGGCTTATTAAAAATACGTAACTGGCTTAATGTTGTGGGGTGTATCTTTTGCACTAGTGGATAACAGTTGTCTTTGCTATGCAAAAGTCATGCAGGTTATTCATGTGAAGCTATATTTTTCTTACTATGTTTATTTTAGTAGTAGCTAATAGTGATAGCCTGCAGTGTGTACTAATAAGACCACATGGGGTGTGAATATCTAATGGTGAAAATGAGTTTACAAGTTAGCAAATATGGGCTTATTGAATGCATCTGAGTGTCTGTCTAATGGCTGAGTCCTAGATTACACATACCTGACAGTCCTGACCCCGGCAAACCTGTGTGGCTACTTACAGCCTGTCAGAGACCAGCATTACTTGAACACTTCAGGCTCCCTATGTGCATAAACTATTGCAGGAACAGACTTTGTAACTCTGAAGCTTTGTATGTTCTATTCAACCCATTATAAACATAAGGAGCACCCCCATTTTTCTCATCTTCCTTTACTGAGAGAAAGAAATAAAGATTAATAACAGCTATATGTAGCAACTGAATGTTATATTTAGCTTATAGATCATCACAGGACGTGAATTGCATTTTTTTTGAGGACGAGATTAAGCAATTTAAAAATTCTAATCCTATTTTAGTCTTAAATTGGGATATTGCCATCTTTGGCAGTCTGCTGTTCTGCTGAGGGCATGCCTATGGGTCAGTGGCCATCCAGGCAGTTTATATGGAAAAAGGAATTCTGCAATCTTTACTTAATTACCTCCCTAACTGCATCAAGGCAGTTTGGGGCCTCCTATTATAAATGGTCTTAAATTGGCCAGCTTGGAAGATAACTCAAAGTTACTTCAAGAACTTCCTTGTGTTCAACATAGGCCTGATTTTGCTCCCAAGATTAAACACACAAGTTACTGAAAGTTTTATCTACAGAATGTTACAAGATCTTTTTTCAACTGAAATATTTCTTTGGAGTTAGACCTCTGAATGCACAGCAGAATACTTAAGGTCATGCAATTTTGAAGTTAGAGGTGTTCTATGTGTTTCGTTTTCTTTTGTCCTTCCCCCTTTCTTTGTACCACTCTTGTTATCCTTGCTCCTACTTTCATCTGTTAATTGCCATAGGTTACACTGAATGGAAGCCAGAGATGTTCAGCCTTGCACTGTAGGAGTAGAAACACATCTGAACTTGTATGTAGAGCTTTCAGCCCAGTTTGATCCCTCTCCTCTTCAGCCAAAGCCACTGAGCCTTCTGCACCTGAGCCTTTTATCCCAGTTTGTTCCTGTGCTGTTCCTGAGAGGATAATTATCTCAGTAGGAGTGACATATGAACCATAGCCTTTGTGATAACAGACTTCTGACATTTATAAGCCACTTACACAAAATCCATGTCTCATTGTTTTCCTTGAGCAGTATTTGTACTTGTACCCAGAAACCTCTCATCACTTATGAACACCCCCCCCCCCCCCAAGCTCTTCACCAGCTCAACAAATCTGAAATCCATGTAGCAACTATTTTTTCATATAGCTGAGCTCTTGGATAAGAGGAAATGGGGTAGTCCCTTGACAAAGGCAAGTTCCTTGCAGGAAAGAAGCCCCTGTCAGGCTAGGTAGGGCTTTCCATTCAGGGCATGAGCTTCTGCTGAAAAAACTGAACTGGCTGGAAGTCACCTCACAGAGCAGAGGTAATCAGAAGCTTGCTCAGGCCAAGTATCTGCTGAGAAGTGTGTGCCAGAGAGTGACACAGCATTGCTTTCCATGGGAATCTTACTTGATGCCAGTATATTGCTAAATTCCTTGACATGTTACCTCACCTGTGTCTCACCTTTATGTGCCTGCACTCTTCAGCCTCTGGGTGTTACTGGCTTTGAATTCATAGGTAGCAATTGCTAAAGAAACGTTCACCACCTCTTGGACACAGGATTTCAGAACAGTGAACGTGTGAGTCTGCCTAAGTATTACCTGTGTCCTTTGAGAGGACAAATCTGGTGGAAGAGAATTGGGTGGTGAGGCCCCAGGGGCTCAGTGGGGGGAGCCAGGGCTGGGAGCTGACCTTGTGTCACACTGAGCTGCTGCTGCTGCTGGGAAAGGGTGTGTTTGCCATCTGCTTCAGGTGGTGCTCAAGGCTTGTGCAAGACCTGTTTGTAACCACAAAGAACAGGTTTCAGCCTGCCTTAAAGAGAAAATTAAATCCCAATAGGCAGTAACAGAGGGTATAAAAAACCCACTTCTCCAGAGAAGTGATCAAATCACGCAAAGTTTATAAAGAATGCAGTGATTAAGTCCTTAATTCTTTTGGGAAAAGACATGTGATAACTTTCTAAAAATAAACTGACTTTTCAGAATTAATTTCTAAATAATTATGTTGTAATTTGGAAATTAGTTTTTCTTAACTCCTGAATTAGTGTGTACACCTCTAGAAGTATAGGGGCAAAATCAAATCTGAGTATGAGTAACAATTCTATGAATGCAACTAGTAGTGATGTAGTCTTTTGTTTTTTAGAAATGTCTAAACAATAGAAACATCGAGGTATTTTAGAAATATCTAACCAAAAGGGTGTTTGAAAAGTTAACAATTTTGGTACTACTGGTTTTAATGCTATATTAATTACACTATATTGTATAATTATGTTAGTATTTCAGTATTAATGAACATCAGTTAATATTTTTAATAACAGGCAGGATAAGAAAGAATCTGTGAGCAGAGAGCAAAAAAAATTGCTCTTTCCCCAAGATCTGCTTTTATCTGGGTTTCTCTAATAAATGATTCAAGCAGCTGCTCCAGATAAAGAACTCAGTGTGGCAGGTTTTTTTAGATTCATATTTACTTAAACAAACATTCAGTAGGTCAACTACACTCAAGACAATTCAGGTAATCTTTGGAGCTCTGAGCAGCCCGTTTTAGTGGAAGGTGTCCTGCCCATGGCAGGGGATTGAAATGAGATGTGCTTTAAGGTCCTTCCAAGCCAAACCAGTCTATGATTCTGTGATTTTCAAAAATTTACATCTAGGACAAAGATTTTTCTCTACAGATTACCTCGCTGAACTCTGTTCTGACATGCTCTCTCATATAATAAAAATACTTTTTCACTTTTGCAAAATATTTTGTTGCTCATACCAATATATATAATAAATACATGAATTAGGGAAATAAAATTTCCCGTTAGATAAATGTTTTCAACATTTAAAAAAATTATTTTCAGGACGATTTTGAGTGGAATTCGGCCTTACTGACTCAATTGTGTAAAAGGAAGAGGTCAGTGGGTGTCAATAAGGTCAGGAGTTCATCTTGAAGGGGTTTTTTTTAATTAACTCAATATTTTTTTCTGCCTCTGTAGAATATAGACAGTAAATGTATCTCACAAAGGCATCAACTCATTTGCATGTGTGAGAAGAGAAGTTGTGTTCAAGCTGTAAAGCAAACAAAAGAAGTTGAAGGCTTAAAGTACTATTTATGTTTAAATGAAAGTATATGAAATGTTGCCTTTTTCTCTTAAGTCAAAACACAATAATCTCATTTGGTCAGAGATGGGGAAAAAAGGAAACCTGTGAAATAGGAATTTTATTCTGAAGATGGTTCTCTAAATTTTACAGTGTGTTGGTTTGGAGGATCTGAGTTGTGATGACATGCACTTTTCTGGACACTAGCTCAGGGTGAGGTAGCCAGCCTTTCTGCACACTAGCTGAGGCATTAAGCCCAGTCAGTTGTCTTCATGAGATCTTCTTTTTCCACCAGTGGTGAACTGAGTAAATGCAACTAGCTAGGGTAGCTTAAACCGTGAGAATGATCTCAATTATTTTGTGGTTTGCAAAGCATTTATTAGTGCCCAAAGTGATTATTACACCTTCAACAAATGCTTTTATAAATCATGTGATCTGCTATTCTTGCAAAAAATAATAGAAATTATACCAGTATGTATTAAACAGGTACCCATCTAATGAGTTCACAACAATTTATGATCTCTTCAAATAATCCTTTTTCTTATTCAGTTGAATTACAAACAATTAACTCCTAAGTTTCAGACCATATATCTTGACAGTCACACATTGCACTTTTTGTGTATTATACAGTGTTTTATGTTACAGAAATGGCTGGAAAATATGTCTTGTATCTAAATCAGCTGTGCCTCTGACAATGAACGTATATTTACTAAAATTGAGCAAGTTCATCCTGACAAGATGAAACATAAGAAATAGATAAGTCAGACTTAAATCCTGGTAAGGCCTGGATATTTCCAGAAGTCTTGGAAGGGTGTTGTGTTTTCCTATATTTTGACACTGTCTCCTGTTAAACACAATTTATATATGTGTAAATTGGGCTTGTGGCATCCTTTAACAATGCCTAAAGAATTCCCCAAATGGTACTTTAGAGGGCTCGTGTGTTTTAGAAGTAAGTTTCTGTACTGCTTGTAGACAAGCTTACTCTGTGCTGTAAGGCATTTGGGTCCCACCAGGAGAAAAAAGTAAGACATTTGAAGGCTTGAGGTGTTCAGTCCTCTTCCTATTAGTGGCAGGTAGTTCCCTGGACGGTTGCACACTCCCACACTGTCCTGGGCAATGTTGATCACACTGGTGCAGGCAGAGCAGGAAGAGATAGAGTCCTAAGCCAGTCAGTTTCTGGGTGTACCCAGGCATAGCACTCTTTCATGTAGTGCTGTTCTTCCTTATCCAAATATTTTAGATTATAGACTATAGATTATAAAAAGTGCTCCCCAGATCAGCTTAAAAGGTAGAGACATCTGTTAGATTTAGGGAGCTTATTATGTGCTTATCTCAGGCAGAAGGCTATGAGATTTCATTTCTTCATGCAGTTCAATGAAAAAGAGGCAGCTAAGGAGCTTCAGGAGGTGGGATGTGTCTTTCCATTGAAGAAAGGCTGTTCTTAACATATTTACGATAAATAAGCTGAAGAACATAAATTTGAATTTCACAGCTCTAATGGCTTATAGAACACTGAGGATTACTTGATTCCATGAATTTAGGCAGAAGCTTTTCACTCTTGAAACATGAATTTGGTTGCTAAGGCCAAAAGAAATGCTGTATTGCAAACACCTCTTCCTCCTTCACAGCTGTCTCTGGCAATCCACCCAAAGTGTGGCTGTCAGGAAAATCCTTTCTCTAGTCAGTGTTCCATGCCAGGAGTGCCACGGGGTGCTGCCATGCCTGCTCTGAGCTGAAGTGCATACCAATATGTACACCTAATCCTACCTGCTTACAGGTAGGGACTTCTGGAGCTTTATGAACATCAGATGTCAAATGGAGCTTACAGGGACTGTTGGACCTTCATGAACATCAGATGTTGAATTCTCAGAATTATTTCCTGCATCTTACCAGTTCTTTGTGGAAACATTAAGGGAGAAAAGAAATTTTCTATAAGGAAGATCGAATGTCTCTACATGAAAGCACCAAGTCCCAGCAGAGCAGGGGTTTCACATACTGTATCTCTGAGCCAGACACAATCAAGCAAATGGGAAGACTTGGGAGGTAATTAGTGAATGCTTCTCTGTCTGTCCATGGGTGCTTGGCTGTGTGTTAGCTCTGACAAGTGCTTTCATTCAGCCGTGTCATGGACAGCTGCCAGAGTTTCTCTTGATGAGCCAGTTTGATGTCATGCCCTGGTCCAAAGGCTTGATTGTACTGCATGTTCAGGGGAAACACACCTGTAAGGCTTTTCAGGGGGTAGAAAGGGACAATTCTACTTGTGAAGGCCATATTCTTTTGTTGGGCAGTATGAAAAAAACAAGGGTAATCTTTTCAAATTAAACTAAAGGAAAAATGCCGTGCATGTAGCTTTGAATGCTGTTGTATCCCACACATGCAATATCTAGAGGCTCTAAATTATGCTAGGTCTAATTACTATGCATGGACAAAAGAAGAGAGTCCTTGTCCTGAAGAGATTAAACACAGTAGTTATTGCTTATGAACAAAGCTTTAGAAATTAGATGTCAGAAGTCTTTCAAAAATCACATGTGACAGCAGTCAGATAAAGAAATTTTTATAACAAAAGCATCACAAACTGTCAGGCCTTTTCTTTAACTTGGATGTCACCTAAAATTTCACCATCATAAAAATCTGCTTTCCATATAGCTGGTTGCTAGCCTCATTCCTTATTTTGTTTCTTTTTTCCATTTTTTTCCCATTCTCCAACCTTTCTGTCAAACCTAGATGAATCCTGCAATCCGTGAGGAAAAGGAACCGTGTTTACAGCTCAGGCTGCTGAACTTTGAAATGTTTTTACTGTATCTTTACAAGCAAACCAAATACACCTGAGACTGGCCCTGAACTGTGTTGCCTGTGCTTGTTGTGACCCAAGGGCAGGACCCGGCACTTGGCCCTGTTGACCCTCAGTCCATTTGCCTCTGTCCATGGATCCAGCTTGTCCAGGTCCCTCTGCAAAACCTTCCTGCTCTCCAGCAGATCTACACTCCCACCTAACTTAGTGTCATCCACAAATCTATTAAGGGTGCGCTTGATCTGGGCATCCAGATCATCAATAAAATATTAAATTAATCTGTCCCTAATACTAAGCCCTGCAGCTTCTCCATACTTCTAATATATCTGTATCTTAATTTGAAAGGACAAATCCAGTGACAGAAAATAAT
The DNA here is from genome assembly GCA_013398115.1 of Falcunculus frontatus. Classification (NCBI taxonomy): domain Eukaryota; kingdom Metazoa; phylum Chordata; class Aves; order Passeriformes; genus Falcunculus; species Falcunculus frontatus. The sequence goes on along the minus strand of VZRV01004995.1, from coordinate 43,085 downwards.
CTGGCTTCTCAGTCCAGCAGTAGAGTAGAGTAGATCTTGGCTCCTTCCATTGCCAATAAGAATGTGAAATGGAACTGCACTGTTTAAAGGATATAAAAAATAGCTTTCCCTTACATTAGGTCTTTATGATCTGGTCAAAAGGACAAGTGACGCTAACTATATTTGGCAACTCCATCCAAATGTTTCACTCCATTTCTAGAGCCAAGAATGGATCACATTAATGATGTTTCCAAAGCAGCTGATAGAAGTGCTGTGAGCTACTTATCATTCATTAGTATCCATGGCTGTAATGAGAAAGACTTCAGAAAAGGAAGAAATGAGCACAGCACTTGTGATGGTAGTGGCATTGAAGTGTGGCAGGTATTCAGGAGCAATCCATGATACATGACTAGTCATATTTCCCGTGTTGGCCCACTCCTTAGCACTTAATATTTGAGAGAAGAGAAAGTACTGATAATTCCAGTGTGGTTATGTTCAAGAAGCAGTGTGTTAATGGAATTATTTTTTTCGTGCCATCTTTAATCTATAGTATCTACTATATTTAAGAAATCAAACCAGTCACAGAACTACTTTTAAAGGCAAAATTAAATAACAGCTTCTGAGCACATGAAGTTCTGTAGATAGAAATGGTCATCAGATCAACTTGGCCAAAGTAGAATGATGGACCTTTAACAGATTTTGCAGTGTCTTCAATTACATGCTTCAGTGTTTTAAATGCAGGATTGAACATGTTGAAAATCCTGAAAGTTCAAGGGATAGATCTTGTTGACTTGGATAATAGGAAATCAGGGAATTCAAGTGATTTGAACTTGTCAACAGGATAACAGTAATTAGGAAAAAAGTGGCAGAAATCCCTTTGAAGAGCAGTCACTTATTTTTACCTCATACAGGAAAAAACGGCAGTGACTAGAGTTTACCTGGTTCTGACCAAAGAAAAGTAAAACAGCCTGTTTTGTGTCCTTCACAGTTCCCACCCAAAGTCCATTGTTAGTGATGGTGATAGAGCCTCTTATACAAAACCCTTATGTGCAAACACACTTTAAAGCTGTCTAAGGACATTGGTTTCTTGGTTTCTCTGTGAAAAGGGCCAGAGGATATATGCAATACCACAACATGACTCTTGAAGGTGAGCAAAAATCCTCCTGTGCTTCTGAATCCATGTTTGGTTTGTATCAAGAAAAAGAAACTTATCATGAAATACTTGTCTTAAACTCCGTAGGTCTGAAGTTTTGACTCTGGTTCCTTGTTTTATTTTCTGATTCTTAGTAGGAACATAAAAGGTTGCCCAAAGCTACTTAAAGAGAAAAGCAAACTTGATCGGTCAAGATGGTTCAACACCTGGGAGAGTCGTCCAAAATTCTGAATCTGGGCTATGACAGTTTAGGGCTTATTGTCCCTTTAATCTCTTTATATACAAAGACTTTTGGGATTTCTGTGCCTGTTCAGTATGTTCCTGTGGAAATACGAAGTGAAGAAGGAGAAGTAAGAATTAGGTAGGACAACCCACTTCCTAAACTTAGATAAGTCTCTGACTGATAAGTCTCTGACTGATTGTGGCTTGTCCATGAAGTTCACACCGCTACAGACATCCATGGCATCATTTGGCCAGGATGTTTTAGATAATTCAATGCCCACAGATAGGTCAGAGTTCAAAAATATTTCTTTTCAAATTATTTCTTTTGAAAAAGTTACGCTAAGTATCGTGCTAGCTGTGGTTGCTGAACTCAAAAATGTTGGTCATTGCTTAGTGGTCTTCAGCATTATTGAAAATCTGGTTAAATTTTTGGCTGGCTGAGACTTCTATTGATTCATAGACATAAGTCCCTTTCTGCACAAAAGTAAATAACCCGTATGCAAAAATATCAAGTGATTTCTTTTCAGTTCTTCAGTGGGATGGTACAGTAGATATGTTTTTTCTTAGTCTCTATAATATAATATACTCAAGTATTTAATTAGAATTATGAAATAATCAGAGAATTGCAAATAGTTGTCATTAGGTGACTCTCATGTGAAGATTATAGCAAATCTAATCAAATTAAATGGATATAATAAGAGGCAAAATGAACAAAAAATATTTCCTTCCTCATGGTAGACAGTTGTGTGTAGTGAAAGCTCTGCTGAAGACAGGTTGGGTGGATTGTAGAAAATGTTAAGATACTTTATAGCAGAGTCTATATAAAACAGTCTTTGAAAGTCATCAGGAAGCTTGGGGAAGTATTGATAAGAGCATGAGAATACATGGAGAGGCACATTTGATGTTCTTCTTGTTTAAAGAAATACTCAACTATTGTTCCTTTCAGACTTTTAGGTGCATTTTTATGAATAAACAAAATTCCTTAAAAGAAATATACATTCCTTATGACATTAATATTTGAGTTAAATATAATTAAACATACAACTCTAAATTTTGGCTGTTTGGGAGACAGTCATTTCCTGTATATTGAGAAACAAATGTATAACAGTTTGTGGTTTCCAAACAACCAAAATAAATTACAGCCAAATTTTTCACCTCTGTGCATGTTTTTTGTTAAGAAAGGCTGACAGAAAATAGCAAAAAATAAAAATGGCTGCAATATTTGTTCTGCACTGGTCAAGTAACTGCATAAGAACAGTGCTGAATCCGGCTTAATAATTCTAGCTCCAAGAATTCCCTATGTCTACAGCGTGTAATAGGTAGAAATACCACAAGTACCTTGAAGTAAACTGGTTCAGATTTGATGGCACTACAGGAAACTCTATCTAGGCAAGTTCAGCTGAACTTATGCTTGGCTGGAAGCTGTTCTGCATGCATTTCACTGGGTCGTGTAGCTCAGCCTGTGCAACTGAGAACTGCTCAGACTTGGACAGCATTTATTTTGCTGAAGAGAACAATGGCTCTGCACATTTTGTTATATTAGCTGCTTATAAACACGGAGTTTACAACATCACCAAGAACTGAGATCAGGATTCGGCCAAAGTTATTATGTGGGTAAGTACATTTTAAAAGGAGAATTTTAATCTTTTCCTATTCTGTAAAAATAAGAGCAAGCTGAAGTTAGCGTGCTGTCTTGGCATTGATGCTAAAATGGGAATGCCAGCTCTTCCACTCTCCTCACTATACAGCTTCCAGATGTGGCTGCCCTCCAGGGATGGCTCAGCACTTGCCTCACATCTTTGCAGGATATTCTAAGCCCAGCCTGTGGGCAGCACAGGAAGTGCTTCTTCCTGCTCTGATATCCCTGTTATGATAAGCAGCCAGAGCAGCAGAGTGCCTACTGACAGGCACGGCTGGAAAGGAATTACAGCACATGGCTCTGTAGCAGTTCAGCTACCACTGGCCTACCAAAATTAAGGCAGAAAACCAGTCATGCTGGGCTTTGGTTTTGTGTTGTTCTTTTTAATTTCTGTCTGTGCAACAAAATGAACCTTAACAAAAAAGCCAGAGCTTTTAATTTTAGAGGTATTGCACTTTTTCAGTGGTGAGACCTTCTTTTTATTGACATTCGTTTTAAGTCAATATCTTAGCTGGACAGAAAAAAACAATGCCACCATGACATTGAAATGATTTCTTTAAAGTTATAATGCACTCATAGAATGGTTTTCAGGAAAAGTCAGTGAAAAGATAAAAATATCTTCTAAACATTCAGATCCCTTTTTATTATTCAGTTGATTTAGGATTGTGTAGAGAACTAACTTGAAAGAATATCTCTGGTTTAGAAACGAGGTATGCATCTAGTAAATATCTTCCGGGGTAAAAACTCAGCTGAAACAAGTATGGGCTTTTTGTGCCTGGACAAATGACAAAAAAAATAGTAGAGGTGAAAAAGATATAGTTCTTGCTTTATCACACAGATATTCCAGATGAGTGTAAATTTTTTTTTGTGAGACTGTCTGTGCCTCAGTCTTTCAACAATCAAATGAGTAAATGTTTTGAAGGCTGCATTCCCAGCTGGGATGTATTGGCTATGTACCAATAGAGCTGTACAAGCCTAAAGTGCTAAGGATATGGCCATGTGTTAGTAAATATCATAAATCTTTAATATAACTACCTTGTATAGATATATTAGGTATACACTATCTGCTTTCCATGGCATGCAGTGTACTTGGGTTTTGGCTGTAAATGAAGGTGGAGTGAAATTTCACAGCTGAATTTCTAAGGCTTATGAAAGTGAAATCTGAAAGGACAGCTATAGAACAACACATTATTTCTGAGATGAAATTCACATTCTACTGTAATCACATTTTTCATTTTGCGGTTCTCTGATCTATGCCATTCCTAGCAGGATCCACCACACTGTAACACAGTGCTGCAGAGGTCTGCCTTTAACACCGTAAAACTCAGCAAATACATTAATAAATCAAAATAACGTCAACTGTGGAGTCCACATTTGTACACACACAGAGGTTTCAAAAAACAGGTGGGCTCATTTCTCTCAGCCACTTCCTCGCTTTACATTTCCCCCAAAAGATAATGCAGGACTTGGCTTTTAAAGCCCTTTCCGATTAGTGAAGGGGTCTGTATAATTCTTCATTCCCACAGGCTGCTGCAGGAAGCCCTCTGCCCCATGCTGTCATGGAGCCAGCCATGCTGCAGAGGGCCCAGGACAGCCAGGTGTCCCAGGCCAGCCAGGTCTCCCAGGGCAGCCAGGTCTCCCAGGGCAGCCAGGTCTCCCAGGGCAGCCAGGTGTCCCAGGACAGCCAGGTCTCCCAGGACAGCCAGGTGTCCCAGGACAGCCAGGTGTCCCAGGACAGCCAGGTCTCCCAGGACAGCCAGGTGTCCCAGGACAGCCAGGTCTCCCAGGACAGCCAGGTGTCCCAGGACAGCCAGGTCTCCCAGGACAGCCAGGTGTCCCAGGACAGCCAGGTCTCCCAGGACAGCCAGGTGTCCCAGGACAGCCAGGTCTCCCAGGACAGCCAGGTGTCCCAGGACAGCCAGGTCTCCCAGGACAGCCAGGTGTCCCAGGACAGCCAGGTCTCCCAGGACAGCCAGGTGTCCCAGGACAGCCAGGTCTCCCAGGACAGCCAGGTGTCCCAGGACAGCCAGGTCTCCCAGGACAGCCAGGTGTCCCAGGACAGCCAGGTCTCCCAGGACAGCCAGGTGTCCCAGGACAGCCAGGTCTCCCAGGACAGCCAGGTGTCCCAGGACAGCCAGGTCTCCCAGGACAGCCAGGTGTCCCAGGACAGCCAGGTCTCCCAGGACAGCCAGGTGTCCCAGGACAGCCAGGTCTCCCAGGACAGCCAGGTGTCCCAGGACAGCCAGGTCTCCCAGGACAGCCAGGTGTCCCAGGACAGCCAGGTCTCCCAGGACAGCCAGGTGTCCCAGGACAGCCAGGTGTCCCAAGCCAGCCAGGTGTCCCAGGCCAGCTTGTCCCACTGATTACTCATTCACAGGGCACAGCTGAACGGACCCAGGAATGGGGCCTCTAAGCAGGGAGCAGTTTGGGCCTGAAGTGGATGTGACTAGGGAGCTGCACAGATTCCTTCTGGTCTGTGCGACGTCCCAGCAGCCCAGCACACATCCTTGTGCTGTGCTTTCTTGTTGTTACAGTCCTGATTCATTAATGACCAAGAGAAATGCTTCCTTATAGTTGTCACCCTCCATGGCTCTTTGTGGCTCAGGGAACCTGTGGCTGAGAGAGATGGGGTCCAGACCTAAGGCACTGAACACCACAGCAGTGCTTCATCTCCTTACCCCTTTACTCCACAAGTAAAAACTTTCAGACCTTCAACACACCTCACTCCTCACCCCCTTCAGTCCCACTTACACCGGGTGTTAAAATCTTCTTTGAACCCTGTCCTTTGAACCAGCATGAGGAGCACAAGGCTCCAGTGAACAGACTGCTCACATGAACTCTGGCCAACACTGAAGGAACATGGTCAAATAATTTCACCCTCTGTGAGTTTCTCCTCTGCTAGGCAAAGCTACGGTGTATGAAACCAGTCAAAGGCAAACTTCAAAACATATCCAGTCCCTGCATAAAACTACTAAGCCTTTCCTAAAACTAGGAAACACAAGAAAAGCTGATTGTAGTGTGACTTATGTAAGCAAAGCAAGGTACAGAACAGTCAGAACTAAGTGATGTCACTCAGCTTGCACAATGTGTGGTTAAATGTAGGCACTGCTCTGATTTATGGATGTACCTGCTGGACTCTAACTTAAGAGTACATTCTTGGGGTTTTTACAGGGGACATACCATGGCTGCAAACATGCCCTGTGATGTTGTAATCACTCCTGCAGGAATCCTGGTTCTGGCCTCTGCCTGGCTGCGTTCAACCCACTAATGATTCAGACTGCAAGTCTGTCTCTGTGTGCGCAGGAGTTTGTGTGTGTGCTTGCATGGTGGGCAAAGTCTATTTTATGAACAATATTCACTCTTTCTCTGAAGTGCCTGTATGATAATGCACAGTATTAGGACAGGAAAATTTTTTATGTGGGATTTATTGCTTTATCTTTATAACTGTTAATTGCTCTATCACTGCATCAGATTATTCCTCTCTAGATGAGATTCAAAGTGTTATAATGATTTCTCATCATATCCAGTGGAAAATGAAGGATCTGGTTTTCACTTTCACAACTGTCAAGATGGAGTTAAATGACTGGAGAAGTAATAACAAAAAACCAGTCAAATCCCTCAATTCTCGCCAAGAAATAAAAGCAGTGTCTAAGAGTTGTATTTCAAGATAAGAGCTGGCTGGGTATGTGCTCCATTTCTATTTGGAAAGAAATTCCCAGATAGTGCTGTTTTTATGCAACTTGAGAAACGTGCTCAGCCTGCTGCTGTGCAGCTTTTGGATGATTTCAGTTTCTATAAAAAGGAGGTGATCTCACCCTCACTACTTAAAGATGCATCACCCTATCTTTTCCCCTTGGCCCAGCACAGAAGAGAACTTGAACTTAAGAAGCCTAAAGTGACTATTAAAAGATTGACCTGACTGACAAAGGCATTAGTGTTAACCCCTTCACTTCCAGCCTGTCCAGACTTATGTCCTGGCACTGAGAGCAGCTGGGAATTGAGATCCACGCAGGGCGTGTGTGGTGCAGCAGAGACGCTGCATTCCCTCTGAGCTCGGGAATCACTCGTGTGGCAATACCTGGGGGCAGACAGCGTGTGCATGCCTAGCTCTAGGAAAAGAGATGGGGATAGACCACCCCACGCATTCCCTGGTTAGACTGTGAGAGCACTGGTAGCTCCACAGTAAGGAGAAATGCAACATTACAGGCATTTATCAGCATATTTACCAATAGCAAAGTAGAGTTTGAACCCTGAGGTTACACTTTGGTATGCCCACTAGGATTTGATTTTCAAAAGCACATATTTAAGTCTGTGAGAAATGCTTCAGGCCAAGCTATTAATTTGGGGCCAAATACTAAAAGTTCTTTAGGCTTCAGAAACTTCTTGTTCTTAAATTTAATTTGAGGATTTCAGAATTAAAGCATTTGCCCTGAAGTTATTTTCTTTTGCCCATGTGTATGCAACAAGGCAGATTGGTGATAATCTGTTTCACCTGCTTGCATTTTCATGACACAACAGTGGTTTTCTGCAGGGTCATTTAGTAAGCCTAGTCTAATCCCAAAGAATTTTTTGTTTTAAATTGTAGAAGGGACACATACTATGTTGAGAAAAAAATTGTGCAGAATGGTGCATTTGATACCTAGATCTTTGTGTGTTCTACAAAAGTTTCTCATGAAACCAAAGCCTAAGAGGAAGTGGACTGAAATGCAGAAATGGTCAATGGTGCTGTAATCACAGCATTTAATAGGTAAATATTCAGCTCTTTCTATCTTACCACTGCTTTGTTCCTGCCTACCGCCGACAGCACACACCTCAAACTGCAATCCAGCCCTGCATTTACATTTCACTCCCTTCTATTGCATTTCTTCTTAAGAAATTCCTTAACTTCATCCGATAGCCTTAAAATAAGCTATAACAGATGACAAGTTGTCCTGAACACAATAGGCGTCCTAACAGGAAAGAAAGGTTTCAATATCCTTCCAGTACCTTATAGAATGGTATCACAGATTTGTCTGGGTTGGAAGCGACCTTAAAGATCATCTAATTTCAACCCCCTGTCATGGCAGGGGGCAGGGACAGTCTTCTTTTTTTTCTTTGTTTTTTTTTTAAAGCATGAATCTTTCAGACTGGTTCTAATCAATGCAGTTCAGGCATCTCAATTTACTTCAGCCAGCACTATGCTTGGAAAGGTTGCTCTATACCGAAATTAATTTTCTCCTGCCTTTAAGCTTAGGCTCAGATCTTGCTGCCAGGTGCAGCACTTCTCATTAGGGGTATCACTGCTTATGTATTACATCAGAAGAGAAACCTGACATGGAAGAGTGATTTCAAAAGAAATTATTTTATACTGTGATCAGTAGATGCTGATGTTACAATTTTGTTTGGAGAGGGAAGAGAGAAGCTGTGGATCACTCTTGCACAAGGCCTGTTTTCCCTTAGGTTTCTCATTACATATTCCTCACAAACAGAGTTCAGAAGCTTTCCAAGCACCCCCTAAATGATGGAATTCCACATAGTAGAGAAATAAACAGAGCAATTAAAAGGTACTCAAATAATAATTACAAATAAAAATACTTCACATGTGAAAAATGTCTTTCAACAAAACCTTTCCAAAAACCTTTTTTAGCATTAACAAAATCTCAAATATTTCTTAAAAGAAGATGAACAGCGTTCCCAGTACAAGATTTACTGGTAAAATACAGCTGCTGCCAGGGTGCAAAATCCAGCTGCACAATATGTTCCTGTAAGATTACAGTGTAGAACGAAAGCCATGAAGATTCTGCAAATGAAAACACAAGCTGAAGTGCTGGGAGTAAAACTAAGTGATCTTAGCTCAGAGTTGGCCAGAGCCCAACAAATTACAGCTCTGGGAAGTCTTCAGTGACTGACAAGGGTTAGCAGGCAGGAACATCCTTCTGTGTTACTGACAAGGGTTAGCAGGCAGGAACATCCTTCTGTGTTGCAGACAAGCTGGAGTGTTGCTAACACTGCAATAAAACAATAGATCCCCTCAGATTCCAAGTAAGGCAATCCTACTGACCCCTTTCTAGGAATGATAGCAGCAGGAAACAGATGCTTTATTAAAATCACAAATCACAGAATGTTTTGGGTTGGAAGAGACCTTAAAGATCAACCTGTTCCACCCCCCTGCTATGGGCAGGGACACCTTCCACTAGACCTTGCTTCAGGCCCTGTCCAACCTTGCCTTGAACACTACCAGGGTCTGGGCAACCACAGTTTCTCTGGGAAACCTGTGTCATCCGCACAGGGAAGAACTTCTTGCTAACATCTAATCTAAACCTACTCTCAGCCAATTTAAAACCATTCTCCTTGTATAATATAGCTAAATGTTTCCTTTTACTACAAAAAAAAAAAGTATGTTTATGGAGAATATACTCATTATTTGACACTACTTTTGGGCCTGAAATTTGGATTTTTTACTTTTGCTGCAAGCACTGAAATCTAAACTAAAAGTGGATTCTTACCCTCCACAAATCGCCCCACTCCCCACATCTGAGGTGGTTTGTTTTGGGGGTTGCTGGCAAAAAAAATTTACAAAGAAACAAACTTTGAAGCAGCAAACTTTGTTCAAGTTTGGAAAAAAAAATATATAGAAAGAAGTGAAAAAAACCAAAGAATAGTCAAAAGTTCCATTTACAACAGAGTGCCCAAATCAGTGTTCCGTATTACTGAAATGTCACTTGTTGAATGTTGTTTTGTCTAGAGACGTTTTGACATATGAAGAACTGGGACTTTTCCTTTTATGCTAAAGGCAAAATCTCTCTTCAGAATACTTGCCATTTATGGATTGTTGCAAACCTGGATGCGGATATCTCGAGACAGGATGCCTCTTAAAATTGGCATCCCATTTTACTGCGCAAATGAAATGCTGTGCTGCCCGAAATGACAGTGAACCAGGTACACAGTAAAAGCTTCCCCCGCCCCCATTTATCACGTGATTTGTATAACAGAGTAAATCTATTACTCAAAAGACTTACTAAAAGAAAAGATAACTATGAGAAGAGAAACGGGTTTCCCGAATGGCTTATCCCTCTACCCTTCAAGGCAGTCATTCTCAGGTAAGCTTAAGAGGTCTCTGAGATGCCTAAGTCAGGACCTCAGGAGAGGTCCTCTGAAAATAGGGGATTTTTGAGGTTGACTTAGAAGCTTCACTGACATTCAAGAAAAATTGGAAACCTGGGATATAAATAGACATCGGAAGGCAGGCTTGGGCACGACCAAAGCCTAAGGCTAGGCATATTCCGAGTCGTTCTTGCTTTTATTTCCATTTTAAATGAAAGTGTGAATAAAACACGTTGTTTTAATTTTGAGGGGGTTTTTGCCACTTAAAATCAATTCCACAGAGCCTGAAAACTAGGAATGTTATCAATTTCTCTGGAAGTACATACTCGAAGCCAAAGCAGTGTTGCAGATAAAGCAGGTGGGTGTTAGGGGAATGGGGGTTTGTCTTCTCCAAAACTGAAATGCCAGTGTGAATCAGGTATTATCAAGTGCCAGAGGGCAGAAATCATCCTGATGAATTAGGAGAAAGACAATCAACCACTTCAAAAGATCTCAGCTTGTTTAATGCAGCTTGCAGTTGACCCTGAATCAGCAATACTGTTAGCTGCAGTATCTGTTTGCCGTGAGCACAAGAAAAAAAAAATAGGTTATTTCCCCTGGTTCTTTGCAGCTTTTTCTCCTTTATCACAAAGTAAGAATGACATTGATGATGATGCATTTTTGAAAGTTGTTATGAGCTTGTAAGTCAGAATCCCTATCTGAGACTCCTGAAGTACATAGCCTAAGGATCAATGAACTAAAACGAAAGACACCAGTACAGAGCTATTCAAATGACACTCTAGTGGCAGCAGTTTTCTCTAATTGCAGAATCTCTAGAATACATTATGGTACATTACCTGAATAATGATTTTAAAAAATAATTGTGAGTCACATCCTAAAAATATGAATCTATAATAGGTCTGTTCAATTGTCAGTTGAACAGAGAGCATGAAATGGCATAAAGGACACCTGAATTTTAAAGAGAAAGAGCTGTTTATTATCCATGAGAAGTGCAGTTTTAAGCGGTCATGAGTTCTCACTTATATTAACTGAAAATACAGATACCCCACACTACCGGGAATTATTTCTTAGCCTTCTAGAGCTTATCAAAAGCGATCCATTATAAAAATGGCATATTCAAATATTTACTTTGTTTTGATTTTATAAAAGTAGACTATAGTCAGAAATTTGACAAATAAAAGAATACATTCAGTACAGCAGTAAATCTAGCATCTCTCTGTTTAACATCTCCATTAATGCTTGGGATGGGGGAAGAGTGAACTCTTGGTAAGTTTGCAGATGACACCAAGCTGGCAGGAGTAGCTGATGCACCAGAGTCTCGTGCTGCCTTCCAGAAGGACCTCGACAGGCTGGAGAAATGGGCCAACAGGAACCTCAGGAAGTTCAACAAAAAATGCAAAGTTCTACCCCTGGGAAGGGACAGTATATGGTTAAAGCAGCTGAGGGGGAGAAGGTCCTTCCAGACGAGGGACGCCTGTGTGTCCCTCTGAACACCAGGCTGAACATGGGCCTGCAGTGTGCATTTCCTGCAAAGAAGGGCAGTGGCATCCTGGACTGCATTAGACCGAATATAGGCAGCAGGTAGAGGGAGGTGATCCTTGATCCTGCCCCTTTCTCAGTGCTGGTGAGTCCACACCCGGAGCGCTGTGTCCAGTTCCAGGCTCCTTGGTACAAGAGAGACATGAACATAATGGACAGAGTTCAGTGAAGGGCCACAAGGCTGATGAAGAGACCAGAGCCCCTCACACATGTGGAAAGGCTGAGATGGAACTATTCATCCTAGAGAAGAGATGGCTTGGGGGGATCTCACCAATGTGTTTAAATACCTGAAGGGAGAGTGAAAAGAGGATGGAACCAGGCTCTTCTTGGCAGTAGCCAGTGCCCAGCAGAGGCCATGGGCACACACTGAAGCACAGGAGGGTCCCTCTGAACATCAGGAAATGTTTTTTTGCTGTGTGGGTGAGTGAGCATCGGCACAGGTTGCCCAGAGGATTTGTGGACTCTCCATCCTTGGAGACATTAAAAAACCGAATGGGTACAGTCCTGGGTAACCAACGCCAGGTGACCTGTCTTGACTAGAGGGATTGGTTAAGATGATTTCCAGAGGTCCCTGACACTTCAACCGTTTTCTGAGTCCGTGTTAGTGTTGAACTGAAAGTTTTAAAATGTATACTTTTGCATTTCCAGCTCACTGACTGATAGTGAATAATCAGTTCCAGGGATCCCACAGAACTGATTCCCTCTTCATGAACTGGCTGACTCCATCTTGGATAGCAAGCAGGATTAGAAGAAGCTATTCTGAGTTTGTATTCCAGGGAGAAACAAGGGGTAAATTTTGCTTGAAAGATGAAATCAAGTCTTTTGCTTACTTTCTACCACTCCAAAACTGAAGTCTACACTCATCACATAGTGATGTTGACCTAGAAAAAGTACTAGTCCACATTCAGTACATGTTAAAATCAGAAGAAGTGGGGAGTACCATGAGTCTGACACTTAAATGTGAGGCCCAATGCTGTACTTAATCCAACTCTCCTGTTACCCACGTTGTTTGCATGGAGGAGTCCAAGCATTTTTAGCTCCTACTGGGGGTTTAACCTCTCCTTCACTTAGTCTCAACAGTTGTGTTTGTAAGTTCATGGAAATATCAAAGGAACAGCTAACATCTTGTTTTTAATGTATATTGTAGACTTACTTATGACAGTGTGTATAGAATGCATTGTTAAGCAAGTAAATAATTATTTGTTCACCAGATTGAAGGACATTCCTAAGGTAATCAGATGCAAAACTGCCTTGCCTCCCAGGTCCTCCTCTAGCCCTTTCTCAGTTTCATTTAGCTCAGATTTCTTAATCAATGGATGACTCTTGAGATAGAATGTGTTCCTCAAGCCTGGAAATATATTATTTCACTGTGATGAATATGAAATACAAGTTCATAATTCAGGACACAATGTACATATCCTAAGTGTTGCCCAGGGATTAACAGGATTTATGAGCAGATAGAGCTCTGACTGGATACAGCCTTTAATATGCCTGCAAAGTCCAAGCAGTGATAAGCTGCAAGTGTTTACACTGGAGAAAACTCTTGCTGTGTTGCCTAATTAAACCTCTTCTGGTATCACCTTTATTGCTCTTGATGATATCTTGCAGACAATTTGAACTGCAAATTGGTGAGATCTCCCTAGACTTTGGTAATTGCTAATTATTAAAGCTTTTTGGTTCATATTGGAGAAGGTGTTTTATAATCCTGTTGGTAGGGTGGTCACAGTAACATCAGCAAAATCCAAATCAAGCTTGCTGTTGTTAAGATATCTGGTACTATATAAGCCAAATGATAAATACTTTCTCATGTAATTCTCATTATCTCTTCTCATAATGAAGCAGGCAGTGACATAAAGGTGAAACAAGACTTTTTCATTTGACACTCAGTTCTGTTAAACTGTTCATTGAAGCTATGTTTACTTAAAATATAAAACTATGCCTTGCTAGAAGAGTTTTCATTTCTATAATTTTTCTTGGATTTCATAATACTTCAAGATGACTTTGATACTAAAACCTGTCAAAAGCTTTCTTTAAGTGTGTGAAGTTTGGTGGCCTTTGCTATTCAATGATCTCTTTGATGATTATTCTTACGGTAAAAATCTGGTGGGCCCTTGGTTTTCTGGAAAGAATCATATCTTGATCTTTCTTTATTTTTACCTTAGTTCATTAATTCCATTTAAGTTGGTTCTGTCTTTAGAGAAGACTGAAGAGACCCCAAAGCCTTGATAGTTTGTGCATATGCTTAGGTCATCCTTGGCATTTTGAATGAAGTGCTGCTTTCATGTTGATGAGAAAGCTTCCCTGTGTCATAGGGTTTTTAACAGTTTAGTGATTTTACTGATAACTTCACGAAATCCACCTTTTTGTGACTGGTTTCTTTTAGAGCTTTTCCTCTTTGCCTGAAACTGCATTGGTTTTACATTGTATAAAGCTTTTTCACAGCTCTGTTTGTGATGTGAAACGATTCGGGTTTTGGCTATGACTGCTGACTGACAGCATCACTGGTTTTCCATGCTGCTTCCTCGTGTTCCATCTCTAGAGCATGATTTGTCCACAGGCTTGGTTTTTTCTGTTTCCAAAATTTTCCTCTGTTTATTTGTAACAGGTCATCCAGTTGATATAAACTTGCCACTCAGAATTTTGCTTTTCTTAATTAAGTGATTTACTTTGTGGTTTTTAGAAGCCTTTTCAGTTTCTATGACAATGTTGACTCACGTATTTGCTTGTTTCTCCCAATTTTTTCCCCAATATATGGTATACAGGGGGTTTTACTGCTTCTTTTTCCAGAAGCATTTTTGAGACTTGGATGCAACGTTCAGCTTGCACCTCTTCTTTCACAGAGCTTTCTCTGCCTTCACTCATCATACTTCAGATTTGTTTTTCCAGAAAAATATTGCAATTGTTAGGGCTTCCTCAGTATGAACACTACAAAGGTCCAAGTCCAATCACCTGTTAATAGGACTGGTCTAACCTCTCCAAAGTTATTCTTTGGTTCAGCTTTATACTCCTTTTGTTATGTTTCTTTGTTAACTTTTTTGTCCTCTGTAAAATGTTTGAGCTTTGAGGAATTATGTTCTTTTTTTTTTAATTTAATCTCAAAATTGCCCTACGTGAACAAGTTCTGCTTTCCCATCAGCACTTGCATATGCTCAAACATTCCTGGAGACCTTCTGCAGTGAAACTTCAGTGAGGTTCTCCGGATTAATTACAGCTGTCTGTTTTCAGGGGTCTGACTTTAACATGAAGCAATTGGCTGTTTATCTTCACAGCTGCTTGCGCAGTTCCAAGAGGCAACAGGCATCTAGGGACAGGAGCAGCATCATGGAGAGTGGGAACACCTCTCCAAGCTACAGCACTGGTGCAGGCCAGCCTGGAATGTTTGTGGAGCTCCAGTGTGAGGAGATGATCCTCTAGGCAGGGCTGGCAGTCGGGATCTGAAGACAGCTCCACCCCTGAGCACTGACCTCGCCACTGTGCAGTTTGTTTGGCCTGTGCCATGGCCAGTTTCCATGCAGGCCTCATCAGCTGGCAGCTGCCTTCTGCGTTGGGAACATTTTGCTCTGAGCGCCATAATTAATGCTAGTCCTACTGAGTCTTGCTTGCCTTAGAATATACAACTTTATTGTCACCTGCCCATGGCTTTTATCAGCCCCCTAACACTCATGGTCATTTCCTCCAACAGTCTTGAAACAACGTTCGTACAGTTTTTGCCACCTCATAACTTCCACTGTTGCACCCAGCTTTCTGTAGGCCTCACACCTACTTTAGTTTGGTTTTAAACTGAAGGATTCTTAACACTGAATTCCCCAGTAGGTTTTGCAGCCTTTCCAAGCTTGACAAGAGAAAACCCATTATTTTATCGGGATGCTCGCCACAGTGCCTATCTTATTGTGTTCCTTCTTTGTTTTTTTCCTACTGGGATAGTCTGTGAGCTTATGACCGAATTTGACAACCAGTGTGTTTGAGGTTCCTAGTCTCAAATAATCCAGTTTGTATGACCTTGTCCAAGCCAAACTTCCTGCTATTACAGAAAAGGGTAAGCACTCTCACTGGGACAGTGCATACTTCAAAGAAGGAATAGTGTGTGTGGAGCAGCATGACTCTCCTCCTAGAAGAAAACGAGAAGGGGTTTGCAGGTTTGAGCTGGGGTAGAGTTAAATTTCTTCCCAGTAGCTGGTAGTGGCTGTGTTTTGGATTTGTGCTGGAACAGTGCTGACAGCACAGGGATGTTTTAGTTAGTGCTGAGCAGGGCATGCACAGAGCCAAGGCCTTTTCTCCTCCTCACCCACCCCACCACCGAGAGGACTAGGGCCACAAGGAGCTGGGAGGGGATATGGCTGGCACAGCTTTTCCCAGCTGGCCACAGGGACATCCCATTCCATATGGTGTCACGCTTAGCATACAGAGCTGAGGGGAGACGGAGGGAGACATTTGGAGTGACTGCGTTTGTAATCCCAAGTTGCAGTCATGTATCATGGAGCCCGACTTCTGTGGGATGGCTGAACACCTGCATGCCCACAGAAAGTGGAGGAAGAATCCCCTGTTTGGCTTTGATTGTGTGCATGGCTTTCACTTTTCCTGTCAAACTGTCTCTGTCTCAACCCACCAGATTTCTCACTTTGACCGTTCCAGTTCTCTCCTCCATCCCACTGGAGGAGGGTGAGCAAGCAGCTGCATGGGGCTGAGCTGCTGACTGGGATTAAACCACGACAGAAGGTTACAGCCCTTTTCTAGCACTCTAGCCTATCTGCTTAAAAAAATGAAAATAAATTAAAATTCTTGTAATTTGGTTTTTTATTTTTAATTAACAGAGACAGTTTGGGGAGATTTTAAAAATACTTGTTAAACTCAAAATGTCAGACCCAGATCTGCTGAAAGTTACTGGAAGTATTAAATACATTTGTGAGGGTTAGCCCACCTCCAGCTATGTCCCATTTTCCCTTTCTGGAGTCAATGATATACTCTACAGCTCCAAACTTCCAACAAGATACAATTTTTTCCTCATTTCCTTCTAGAAAATGTATACATGTAATTCACACAGCAATGTGGTGCTGTGTTTCCCCACTCCTTCTCCTGCTGGGTTTCTGCCCTTCCCTGCCCCTAGTCCTGGCCACTCCCTCGGGTTTTTCCCACTGGTTCTGGTACCCCAACTCTGCCCATGTGCCGCCCCTGCACCCTGAAACCAGTAGTCCACGTGCTCTCCCCGCCCCCCTCGTCCCCCTATAAAACCCAAAACGGGCTGCCGTGTGCTCTCTCTGCCTCTGGGAAGCTGTTTGTCACCATGTGATTAAAGTCCTGTGGTCCCCATGCAGAGACCCTTCTCTCCTCCTTTATCACCACCGTGTTGTGGAGCCGGCAGCCAGCCGGAGCAAGGGCGCGGGGCCCCGGGAGGGCTGCGGGAAGCGGAACAGCCGCTCTCTCCCCGATGCCGCCCCGCAGCGCTCTCCGGGAAGGTTGTGGCTTGCCATGCCAATGCAGAAACTACAGACCGAACACAGCAAGCTCAGCCAAATTCCTTATCCAGTACGAAATTTAGAGCCACTCATAAAAATACCTTGGGAAGTGTTTTGGAGAAAAATGACTTGCCATTAGCCCTGAACACAGATGATCGAAGCAGCTCTGTAACATGTCAACAGAAAAGGACTTAAACAAAAAATACGCCAAAGAAACTCTTCTCCACAAACAACAATTGTACAGGAAATGTTCAGCCTTTGTGTAGGCCTGTGACTCCCCAGTTACGATTCCCACCCACTGCCTGCTGCTGGACAGCCTGTTACTACCCTGTGCAGAGCACAGGATGCACAGAGAAGGCACTAGAGGACAAGCACAGGACTCTTCCTCCTTGGGAGAAGTCTTTTTTACATCGCCAATTGTACTGCTTCAGAAAGGAGAAAGGAAGCAGCGAGGCTTAGAAGACCATGTAATAACCTCCTGTCCCTCCTTCTGGCATCAACAAGGCTGATCTCACAAAGTTCAGAAACAGCGTAGAAGCAGACAGTGTAGAGTTACAGTGCACTGAAAAACATCAAGAATGGGCTGTTTATGGGAGCTGTTGAAACACGTGGCACATGCTTACCTGCTCTAGAAGCTGTTAGAGCTATTTTAAGAGGTACTCTGATTTCCACAGTGAACCTTTATGAGCTGCCTAAAACAATGAGCTGCTTTATAGCTTAACAAGTGTTTGAGATGAGACTATCCCCAAAGAGTAACCTGTTTATGGGCCTATTCTCTCAGGCCTTGTCAGAGGAACTTACTGGCAAATGGCCATAGGCAAAGTCACAAGCAAGATTCTGCCCAGGAAAACACAAGGCAAAGGTGTGCAGTGCGAGCAAAATGGCTGAAACCTCCTTATAAACCAAACTCATCATTGCTCTTGACATTGCAGTATGAGAATTAAGTGATGAGGGCAGAGTCTGTGGCAGAAACACCTTCCTGCAATGACAGAGCACTTCATCACCCACTTCAGAGTAGAGGACAAGAACAGCTTGGCAAAGCACACACAGAGAACAACTACCAAATGCTGACTGGGGCATGAAAACAAGGCGAAAAAACCCCTCCCTGAATTATTTCAGAGAAGCTGACAGAAAACGGCTGTTTTGAACAACAGCTCAGTCATCCAGCTGTGCCAGAAATATGTGTCTCCATAACAGGACATGAAAGGGCGGGGATGTTCCGTTACTGACGTTCCAATTAGCTGAAATGGGGACAAAATTGGTTAATACTAAAGCTGATTCAATCAACTGTCTTTAAATTTAAATGCCAGACTAGTAATCATTTCAAGCATGTTCTCAGCCATGCAGTTGTCACAGCCTGAAGATGAGCCAATTCAGAAGATGCATCCAGTGAAGCTGATCAAGAGCTGGTTGACATACACAATTTGATTTCTACTTTTGCTTCTCTCTTTTTTGTCAATCACTTGTGTGTTGAGAATTTGCAGCGATTTACCCATCAATGCCCAGACTAACTACCATTAACACACATAAAGGTATTTCTTACATACCAATAACAAAATCTTTTTATTTGCACTTTTCTAGAAAGCTAGGCATGTGACCTCTCTGCTAGTTTTTGTAGCCAGCTCACCGTGGCTATGAACTCACATAGCTGGAATTGTCCACTCAGTTCATACCATGTAACTCACTCCTTAGTTATTTAGTCTGGCTTTACTGGACCAGCCTGAAAGAAGTGGGAAAAGCCCAATGAAAAAATTACAAAAAACCTGTCAACGGTAAGACTTTTTCTCTAAACCAGCTAGTTAATGATTGCTTTGTATCTTTCACCTCTCAACAGCTGCTGCATTTTCACTGTGCGGTTTGTAGCCATGAGAGGGGGTAAAAAGAATAAAATTTGTAGGCTGACAAAACAGTCTCATCATATTTAAATTTTAGAAATATCCCTTTTCAAAATATCCCAGAGATGCTTACCACAGGTTTTTGTACATGAGAACATGTACTATGTACACAGGAATATCTTCGAGCACTTCCTGTGGTTGGCATCCGTGTTTAACTTTTGAACCGACTGATGTTTTATAGAAATCGTCCCGGTTTGAGAAAAATTAAGGAAAACGCTCTGGGAGGAACGTCCCCTCCAAAGAAGGCAGGTTTCAGCCCCACCTCCCCCACTAGGTTTGGAAATAAAATTCCTCAGAGGAAAGTGAAAAAAGGAAAAAAAGTTATTTATTTAACAAGCATAGTGCACGCAGGCACGGAGAAAGAATAATGCTAAATAATAAAACCTCTCTCTGAAATCTCTTTATGGGTGTGGCTTTCTCCTCTCTGGAGCTGGGGTTCAGCATGGGCCCCTCTAGGCCGGTGTGTAGGGTCTCCTGGATGATGTTCTGGTGCTGCTGAACAGTTCAGAAGAGAAGAAACCAAAGTCCCAAGGAAAAACTTTCTTGCCTCAGCTAGCAGACTAGCATAAAAGCAAAGGAGTTTAACTCTCCATCTCTCTCCTGAGAAAAAGGAGCTGAGAGCTGGCTAAAAGCAGGAAAGTGCTTCCTCTGCTCTGCAGCAGCCAGGAACGCAGGGGAGCGTATATCTGTGTCCTTCAACACAAAACCGCTCAGTTTTTTTCTCCCTTTCTCTCGGACCCAGCTTAAAGACACAGAAAGACACAGGATTCATGTCTGGGCATAGAGCAGGCGATAGGGAATACAGCATCATACAGTCACCTCAGGACAGAAATGCACTGAATCTTCTGAATATGTCATTACCATTGAGAAATATTACATATCCATTGGTATCCAGCCCAATTAAGCTTTGAGTAGTCATTGGAGGTGTGATGTTTTAGTTTGTTGTTCAATTTCTCAACACCTATTCTTCACTCACCTGAAATCATGGCATGCTGTGGCACATGCCTACCTGTTCCAGAAGCTATTAGAGCTATTTTAAGAGGCATATATGTTTTTTTTTTTTGAGACATGCAAATCACTAGCTATTATGTTTCGACCGATATTTTCAATTACGTCCTTATTTATGTATTCATTCTGAGGGTTCAAACCCATGAGTGATATCCCTGTGGTATTGCACAATACTATCAAACATAAACCAAGTAGCTTTCATTCTACATTATCTTATTGTTCTCCAGTACATCTCCCTAAATTCTCTTTAAACTAAAAAGTGACAGGTATGACATGGAAGATGAACCTTCTCTCTGTCTGCCAGAGTACAATTCCCTAGAGCAGATCACTTGGCAAAAGCCATTTACAGTTTTTTTCATTAATTACTTTTGCTTTCTATATGAAAATAGGACAAAATATCCAATTTTAAAGAGCTATCCAGGGTACTGCAGAGCAGAGGATACTTTCCTGGAGGGCTTGCAGTTCTGGGATTTGACTCTTCTACTGCCTTCCTTTGTCTGTTTGGATTTTGTTTTTCTTTTTAGGTCTTACTGAGACACTGTCTTCTGTCACCTTCTCTCTGCAATCTCAGTTCAAACCGTGCATTAAAACAGATTCTTAATCTGGGAAGAGAAGATAATTAAAATAGGTTCTCAGAAAATGAAGGACAAAAATGATCTTTACATACGCTGAAAGATAGGAGAGCACAACCAGGACTACGCAACATCACCATGTAAAATCTGACTGTTCTCTTTCTTCTTCAACCCTCCAAACAATCCTGTGGCACACACAAATAGATGATTTAATTTTATTTCAGGAATCAACCAAGCTTGACTTGCATTAATAGATTTTGTTGGTCATGGGGAAAAAATCTGGACATTGTATTCACTTCTGTTTGTTTCTTCTATGTTTTGCTTTTAAAAGATTTCTCCATGGCAGAAATAGGACTACAAAATTTCAGATGTAATTGAACAGCCATTTTGCATCTTCCTGAAATACTTCTGATCATTCTATTAGGCGAAATTACAGTAAAATGTATGTTTCGTCCTAACCCAGATGCTTCATATTATCATGTGACTTCTGGGAGAAACAGCTTGGGAAGTGTCAGGGCTGAGTATCCTTGGTGGCTGTCCCCAAAACCCAAGGGAGTCATCCTCAGAGAAGGAATATGTTTGAAGAACTTACCTTATGGAAAGTGGATGGGAGCTTCATAGTGTAAAGGGGTTGACTGCCAGTCATACGCCTCCAGGTCAGGTTAGCAGCTTATCTGCCAAATCTTTGCCTCACCCCCAGGAGGTTGATTTGAGGTTGGTGTGCCAGACAGGTTTCAGCATAATTCAACAGCAAAAACCAGCATATTATTCCCCTCTCACGTCTACCACTGATAGCCTTGCAAATAGGGCGTTGTTTGAGTTGCTTTACCATGTTCCAGAGCACAGCATCCTGCTACGCTCCACCCCATGACTGCAGCCAATCATCTTTACCTCACAAAGTGGTAAAGCAGGTACCTTGTGCCTCCACGCTATTAAAGCATCCACTACATGTGTGTACATTATCCTTAAATATGTTCAGATACACCAATCTCCTAGGTTTCACTATTTTATCTTAACTTCTATAGTTTGAAAAAGTGTTAGCTATATTGCAGTCATACATTGTACTTTTATATACAAAATTATTATAAAAATCAGTTAGTATTTAGTTAACAATATTAAGCAGAGCATAATATTGAATAAGGTATTGATTCTGGAAAGAAAAATTGTTATTATTTCAACTTATGTATGTCTGGAATGGTTAGTATCCTTGTTTGTTGTGTTAGGTACCACACCATTTTTTTATATATATATATATATATATATATATATATATACATACATATGTATGTGTGTGTATATATATATATATCCACACACACATACACAATGACAACAGTATTATAAGAACAGGGTATAACATCAAATCCAGAATTCCCGTTGAGGCTGGGAACAACCCAAACAAGTAAATCAGGATGTTCCCCACCCCGTGAATCTGAAAGACCTTATTACAGTGGTATAGACACAGCCAGGGAAAGGGGGAATATCAGGGTGTACCATGGGAAAGTGCCATTCAGTAAAAACTCTACTACATAATAGTCTGGTTGCCTCAGGGCGATCAAAGATATAACAAAACTCACATATTTTTCCAGTCAGGGTCCTGGGTTGGTGTTGGAGACTGAAATGTTATGGTTTATGGCTTAAATGTTTTTCTGAAAAACTTTTGCCTATTATAGCAAAACTGTATAATAAAAGCTGCACGGAAGACCACAGCACCCTGGATGGGCCTCCTGACTGAGTTCCTGGACCGCAAGTTGATTTGAGGATAAGTTGAAGCTACACTATTCTCAGGTCTGGGCTTCTGAAGAAGAGGACTTCCACAGGAGGATTAAGCCCAGCACCCTTGGAATGAAGGCTATAGCCCCAGGCTTTTCTGCTGCCAGGCTTGCACAGACCCCCACACCAAAGCAGGGAGGAGGAGAGGGTTTGGGTGTGTGGCATAGCCTCTGGCCAGAAGCAGTGAACACCCATCCTCTGTTGCTCAGCCTGGCCCAGCTGCAGGGCCTCCCACCCTGGGGAAGCCACGTGTATGGGACACCCACATGTTACTATTAGTAACTATTATTTTTGTTACTATTAGTATTAACATACTAACTCAAATTTTCAGTATTACAACATAGGTTACCACAGTACTGCATTGGTGAAATTTAAAGAAGTGGGATCTGAAATGACCTATGGTTTGTATTACATAACACCACAAAGATGAGTACTTTAATTCTCAAACCCTGCTTTAGACCTCTATCAGAGTCACTTTTATAATGATTATTTTTATTCTGTTTTTTAAAAGTTCAGAAATTGGTAGATGAGCTTCTTCTCTCCTTGGGAAACTGATCATACTAGATAGTAGTGGGATCAGATTATTTTTAATATCTGCTTTCCCCAGTTACATAGCATTTCTTCCTGCATGACACACTGCTTCAGTGTTTGAAACAGTAAACAGTATCTGCCTTTATCATTACTGTTTTCCAATCTAATTTCAGTTTATCATTCAATCTGCTATAATTTATCTCCAATTGTTCATGCTGTTCTTTATGTTCTTAAAAACCCACAGGAGCTAGTTTTGATTCTACCACATATAGTCTCAATTTTCAATTCATTGTTTATTTTCTTTTTCCATCCTAAAGGGGATAATGAGTAGGCACGATTCTAGGATTTGACATTTGTGCTCACCCTAGCAATGTTTTTCAGATTATACATTAAAAGTGACTCCTCATTTTAGCTTGTATGACTGAGAGAAATAGGTAAAATATCATCAAAAATGTGAAATGGCATTATCTCACCATTAAACTTTTATATCCCTCTTTCCATATAAAACTGATACAGAACTAAGTAACCATCATTACAAAAAGATATATATATATATATTTAAAATGTGTTGGCAGTATTTCAGTTTGATATTTTAGTTATCAACATGACCTGTAAAACTGATAATGATGGAAAAATTCTATTTTGAAACCTGAGATATCAGAATGAAATCTTTTTCCAGGTGGCTGCAAGCATGTATAAAATATTCTTGTTATTCACACTGCCAAGATTCTTGCCAGTTGACATCAGATAGCAAAAAATAAAAACTTTAGCACTTGTATGTGCTTGACCATCATATTTATAAAACCTAATTTCTTTTTATAAAATTCCACTGACAAAAGCAGAAGCCTGTATCCATCCAACGTAATAATTTTAAAAAAGTCCAGTCTTCATCAAAGAGCATGTTGAATATCATCCAAGCCCATGGGATACCGATGCAACTATTAGTTATATATGCTTATTTTAAAATAATAAAACTATAACAGCAAAACAGAGCCTTCCACTGTGGAAGAACATGCTCAGTATCTCCACCATAACATACAAGGTTTACATTTTCTTTGTGCAAGAAATGCCTAAAGGATCTAAAGGAATGTGTACTGCATATGTGTAAAATCAGTGTTCCTCCATGAATGCTTCTCTCCCAACCATTCAATTTGCACAAATAATACTACATAACCCACCAAACATCAGATTTGTTTAAAAACTTTTCATAGTTCTTTGATGCTGTTCATAATAAATTTGCAGAATATCAATGCAGTTATTAATGTTTGTATTTTCAGGCTAGTTGGAATGCAAAAGATCTATGTAAATGCACCCTCTGACTGCAGCTGCTGTGGAAAAAGAAGAAATTATAAGGAAGGTAAGAAACTTTGCTTTGATGATTTCTCATTAGAAGTTTTACTTACTTAACAGTCCCATCCCATCATCCTCCTGGTCTTACTGGTGATGTGGGATGCAGAATGCTGACTCAGGTGCATGTGATCCAGACTCTCATGGTGCTCCTTACTGCCTTTTTGCTTACATGTCATTGCCTGCTTTGCTTCAATCCCAGAGTTTCCAGTGTTACTCAGCACATATCTCATAGTGTGAAAAAAACACTGAAGCAATATAAAGTACAAGAATTCACAGCATAACAAGTCTGTAGACTCACTAGGCTGAGCAAGGCAGAGCCACTACCACACCCCATCCTTGTTGCTCTGGTGCCCTCTGCTGAAGTAACCATCTGCTTGCCTTCTGAGTCCCCCTGGGCAGGGGCAAGAGCCTCTGCCAAGTGCCAGATGCTGCCACCTCTTTATCTTGAACTTTACTTCCTTGATATATTTCCATTTCTATTCTGTCTCAACAGAAAAGCAGAGTATGACCCTTTACTTCCTTTCCTTCCTCCAGTGGTACTTAGGCTGAAATTTGTTCTTTTCCTTTGAAACATTTCTGCATCACATTTTACAACAGCCTTATATTGAGCTTCAGAAAATTACATGTGAGTTGAGATGATAACAACTATGAAAATTATATTTTATAAGAATTCCTCTGTGTGTGTGTGTGTGTGTATAAAAGCATTAATCACTCAAATTAGCTACATAATTTTTGTTCCTTTCTGGAAGATTTCCTCATGTGCTGTAAGAATGGGGGAAAACAAGAGACAGGTAAAGCAATACACTCAGCACAGGTTTTCTACAGCAAGTCAGTACTTCTGTTTAGCTGTACATAAACAGCCTTATTCTCACTTGGCAGGGATACCTAAATTGTAAAGGTTGTAAAAACAACTTTTCATGTTCACATAACAAGCAAGATGAGGAACTGTCTGGTCTCCTGTGTCAACCACTAGACCCTGTGCATCCTCCACACTCATGTAAGTTACAGTAATTACATTAAGACTAAACTGCCATCTGAGTAATTTTTCCAATGAAATTTAACAAGCAAAGCATTACATTTACCACATGTAAAAAGCGGGACTCCCTTATGTCTCTGTAGTCACAGCACATTTCTTCAGTAAAAGATGATGATTTCTTGCTTCATAAGGACACCAAGTTTGGTACTGGCTCGGTTTGAGAACACCTGATAAAAGACTTCTCCAGTGCATCTCCCAACAAATAAAACTGTCAATTCCCACAGGAAAATCAAGGATCAACCTTACCTAATCCTAACACATGAATAATGGCATAGAACAGATTTAGGTATTTTTATATTAGTGTGGATTTCAAGCAGCAGCTGCTTGTTCAGAACTCAATCCTAGCAGTTTTAAAAGTGTCTTATTCAGGTAATTGCAGAGGGACATGTTTGACACTTCACCCCTCAGTGGCTTTCCAGAAGAGACTTGTGAACAAAAGTCAATTTTATAATATACACATATATAAAACATATGTTTGTGTGTATGTATATATATATATGTGGCTACAGCTTATATTAATAAACAGTTTACAAAAGATTATTCTCAGTGATGACATATCAAATTTGATTAGGTGGGCTGAGATTATTTTTTGGAGATCATAGCTGTATGATAATTTCCAATAGTCTTTTACCAGATTCTACGTATCATGTCTTCTTTGATAGGCACATTCTCACACACGTAAACCCCTACCTTTTTGACAAGAATTTCTTCCTCCACTTTTGAATTTCTTTTCAGCACAATATTCTTAGTTTCCTCTCTCTCTCATTAGTGTACTGGTAAAAAGTTGTTACACACCATTCCAGCAGTTCAATTTCAGCAGGAAACACTGAAATTTGTGAATTGTAAATGTACATTACAATTTGTTCCCGTTGTGTATGTTCTTCTGGTTTTGGCAAATTTTCACCAAGAGTGACATCATTAATCCTAAAGTTTAGGGATTTTTTTTCTAAAAAATTGACATTTCAACTCCTAATTTTATTTTTTAAATTGCTTAAGAAGAACACAGGTTTTGCAAAAAGATGTTATCTTCTATCTTTAATTTTTTTCAAGCTTGCTTGAAGGCTTTAATAATCTGACATGCCATATGATGCTGCCTACCCTTCTTTGATTCCAGCAGGTGAAGGAGGCAGCATTTACACCAAAACAAAAAGGAAAATCCCTAAAAGGAATCAGTAAGTTGAGTGAAAATTAGTAACTACTGATGGAATTAGCTCTTAATACCAGGCAGAAAGAGATGGTGTTTTTGGCTTGGCTAGTTAACTATTTTTGATGTTATTTTTCTACATACGCTACTAACATAATTGTTAAAGAAACAAAAGTGAAAGAATCAGAACATCCTGTGAGCACAGATGGAGCTTACATTATGTATACATTTTTAAGATATTAAATTAATTTGATTTTAGCAAGAGTGTCATCAGTTTCTCAGAGATGAATAGATATTTTTCACATGCTCATTGAGGCACGTGGAAGGCTGCAGTATGGGCACAAGTTTTGGCCTGTTAACAAACCCCAACTATTCTGAGAAGCACACTTCCTGTTCTGTTAGGGAAGTTTCTTATTCTAACACATAAGGCCACAGCATCTCCAGTTTGTTTGTCCCCAGAAGTTTTGCTGTTCTTGTGGCTTTGCTGGACAGACGTGCTACTTGCACGAAAAATATGAGCCAGAAAATAAGTTATTAATCTTCCTCGTGTAGTCTTCAGTCTTTGTATTTTGAGCGTAGTTGGACTTCAGCAATTTGATATCAGAAGGTTCTTTAGGTGGCAGCTTATCACTGTCTCTCCCGGGCAGCAATTTTTCTTATTGTTTCCATTAACACACAGTGCTCTGCAAATGAAAAAAAAAAAATAACAAGAAGTACAAAAAAAGCGGTGCTCTCTATTTTTATATACAACCCCCACCTTCTCCTTGGATTTCCTTCCATAGGATGCACACATGCATGTAGGCACTTATTTGCATGTTAAACAGACAAGATAAAACTGTTTCTACCTTACACAGGTTAAGTCAGACATTGAAAACCAGTTGAGGGCAAACACAGTCGTTCATTATTCTCTCAGGTATAACAGCTACACCTTACAAGGTTTGGGAGGCAAAAGCTGACACAAATTGGCTTTGTCTTGCACTCCTCAAGCTTGCAAATTGAAAGGAGAATCCTAGAAATGCAATATTAAAATCCTGAAACTCTCACTCTCAGTCTGCCTTTCAATGTCAGTTGCTAAAAGGGTAGAACCAGAGAGGTACAAAGAACAGAACAGAGTCATTCAGGTTGGAAAAGGCCCCTTGGATCATCCAGCTTGTCTAGTCACATTATTGGGCCGTCTGTTGTCTTCTGGCTGGGAGATCCTTGTCGATCTCTCTAGAATGGGTTTCTCCTGCTTTGCTTTAGGGCTCTTGCTGTCTGGTATCAGTTTCCTGGCCTTTGTGTATTCCACCTCTCCTTGCCCCAAGTATTTCACAGGGGAAGTTGGTCTGCTGGCAGAGTGGGATTACTGTGCATGCTGTACACCATTAGCTTCTATAAGATCCAGATCTGTGGGGAAGGACAGAAGGGAAGGCTGTCATCCTGAATCACTATCAGTGCTTCAGGAGGAGACAGTGCTGAAGAACTGGTTTGCACCAGGAATTTATGCCACAGCCAAATAAATCTAGGTGTCTGGCATGCACTACTATTAATGTTAATGAATCTTGGCAAAGACCTCAACAAACAACAAAACTGTGTCACAATGAAATACTATTCAGAAGACTGATGGAATTCCCTGGAACTCCACACAGGTAAGTTTATTAGCAGGAGATAAACACATAACCTGGTAGATTTTACAGGTCCATAGATATTAAAATGCAGATGGGCCCAGGCACAGCTTATATAACCAGTACCTCCATAAGAGGATCTGCACCTCTACAATCTAGGGAATTATTATGGGTAGAAGTATGGGAAAGAATAACTTACCTCCGTGGCGGAAGGAACAATTTTTGGTATCACTAATTTTTCTCAGCAGTAAAGGTAAAAAGAAAATTGAGTTGGATCCACCACTACCATCTGAAATCTGTGTCAGGTCCCTGTAATTCTATGTGATTATTAAACAGTGAGCTGCAACACAGCATAATAAATTGCCAATTCTCATGTTTTTGGAAGTTCCATGTCACAGGAATCTACTATTATCAGACAAGAACTGTTTGGTTGCTCTTCATTTTTCAGCTTTTCTCTGAAGCCTGAGAGATCTGTGCTCTGTTGAATCCCATACCCATCGCTGCTCAGCTGCCTTTTTAGGTGTCAGATCTTACCAGGAGCCAAGCGATGGATATTTTCCTCTGAAAACAATTTCTCACACAACTTCCAATTTTCTTATTCTTCAGAACTTGAAGATGAAGGGCTTGCTTTGAGGATCAGGGGTTCTATCACAGACACACTGTTAAGTATAGTGTATATACACGGACAACAAGGAAGGCTTTATCTCCCCTTTTAAACAGACTTCCCTGCTTAGTGCTTTCACCTTTGTAGGGCTTCCCAAATGAAGCCTCCCAATTGCAACTTACCACAGAAGGGCCTGAAGTTATAGACATTTTGCTGTTGTGAAGATGCAGGAGCACTGTTTTATGGAAGCTTTTAGGCATGTCTTGCATTTTTTAAGGAGGTCAACGCATTTGTATTTATGACCACTTGTCACACGTTTTTACACTTACCTCATTTTCTTTCTTACAGATAAAACAAGATAAAGACCTTCTAACTTAACAGCATGAAATGTAAACATTGGAACTATGTAAGGGAAAAAATATTGTTGACGCTATTAAAGGTTTTACTTTACTTTTTTTTTAGAGAGCTCTAAACTAAGCAACTCAAGGGAAGTGCAGATATAGCCTACATTAATTAACTGATACATAAATGGCTACAGCATGTCAGCAAGCAGTTCTGATGATAAGTTGTGTACTGTGTGTAACGCATAAAACGGTTATGTAAAATATATATAGGAAAAATTGATCTGAATTCCCACACTCTACGGTTTGATAATTTTTATACAGATTTAGACATCATTGTTGCCTTTTCACAATGCCATACATAAGAAGGATTAAAAGTACAGTGATAAGACCTCTGTAAAGCATACATAGTCAAGTGATTTTGTATTATGTGCACAGTGATAGCTTACTTGGCACAGCAGCTCTACAGACTATCAACATAATCAGCTTTTGCATGAAAAAGACCTAATTTTTCCAGCCCTATTTAATATAAAAATTCTACCTAGAGATACTTTAAAGTTTAAAAATTAGCTGTTCTTTCAGATCATGACATCATATTTGAGCTCAGTAATAATGAAATCATCACACCCATGTTTCTCAGAAGGAGGCAGTTTCCTTGGCACCAGTCCTGTTCCACTCCCCACCCCAAACCAGGAGAAGGAATGCTCTTGCCATCCTACTGACCGTTCACTGAGCTGAGCTCCCCAGTTTAGCAATGCCATTGGAAGCCTGACGCTCTAGTCAGATGTTGCAGGGCAGGGACAAGAAGGCCACAAACAGCCCAGGTACTCTTTCCTGGCACACAGAAAGAATGAGCACAATGTCTTTGGATGCTTGGAGTCCTTTATGTAGTCACACGTAGTTAGAATTGGCTGAAATACAGTAAAAATTATTAAATTTATTTTGAGAAATTTAAAAGTGAAAGGAAATCCTGCTCCCATCAGGAACCTAATGGCCAAAAAAGTGTTTTGCTGAGCCCAGTGAGAGACAGGAACATTGTTTTGCATTACACAGTGCATTGGTTTGGCACAGCCTGGTTTTAGGTAGCAGCGGGGCTGCAAAGATGGCTCCTTTGAGGAAGCTGCTGGACGCTTCCCACCACGTCCAGCAGAGCCAATCCCTGATGGCTCTGAAGATGGACATGCTGCTGGCCAA
>VZRV01004995.1:0-12724 GCA_013398115.1 Falcunculus frontatus | reverse complement strand
CTGTGTGCCCGTGGGAGGGACTCACGCTGCAGCAGGTGAGGTTTGGCTGCTGCTCGTGAGAGTGGACCCACATTGGGGAAGTTCACAGAGAACTGTTTCCCATGGGAGGGACTCCATGGCGTCACAGGGAAGGACTCTTCTCCCTGAGCAGCGAAGAAAATCTTGGTGATGGACTGGCCAAAACCCCCCTGCCCTGCCTCCCTGTGTTGTTGGTGGGAAGGAGGGAGGGCCCGGGGGGTGGGGAAGGTGTTTTAAGGGCTTATGTTATTTCTCATTACCCTCCTCTGATTCTGTTAGTAATAAATTTCACTTAGTAATTAAGGTTGAGCCTGTTTTGCCCTTGTAATATTTCTCCCGCTCTCCTTATCTCACCCATGTAGCCTCCGTTAACCCTTTTTCCTCTTTTCCCTCCTTTTGCCCAGCTGTGGCAGGGGAGGGGGAGCGAGTGACTCTTGTGGGTGCCTGGCATCGGGCCAGTGTCAAACCACGACACACAGGCACAGGACGTTGACAGGTAGCAAAAGGATTTTACGTGTGCACGGTGTTATGCAGATGTGTTCAGCTCTGTCTTGTGAACTACAGATCGCACTCTAAAAAGTGTGTTGCTACAGATGGGCTGCTGCTCTTTTTTTGACATTTAGAATCTCAGCAGAAAGGATTTTGCACTTTTAATTAAAAAGATATTATAGGGTTATGCATTTATATACCACAAGAGTCCTCCTGGATATAGTTGGCAAATGGTTCTCAAATGCTGAATAGTGTCTTAATTCACAAAAAGTTACAATGTCTTTATCATTCAAGCTATCTCAACCTTTCACTGCTTCTCTGGATTAATAGTTTTGTGAAGTTTCTGGGCGCAGGGTCTTAAAGAGACAGGAACAATTTTTGGGCACAGATACATATGGAGCACAATAACATTTTGGGTTACCCCGGGATAAAACCACAGCAAACACACTGGTGCTATGGACTTTCCTTCTCAGCTCTGTGTACTATCACATTCTGACACTCCTGATGTCTGAATCTAAATTGAAGAGATCCAGCCACAGCTCACACCGACCTTCTTCCTCCTGACATTTGAAAACAACTTTTGCACCACAATCACATGCCATTCACTTCCCTCTTACAATCTGTAAACTGCACATACAGAGTGATGGCCTGCACTTCAATGCACTTTCAGACTTGCACAGGTTCAGCTTGTGGTGGTTTGTTGAAAGGCTTGGAGATAGAAGGAATAATTCAGCAACTGCTTCTGTCATGACACATTTCTCTGAGCAACAGGCAGCTGAACACTTCGGACTCTGAGAAAGTGTATTATGGTACACATAGCTGAGGAAAAAGTGAAGAGCACATTGGGGTGAGTGCAGAATACATGCTACAAAGGGGAAGATGAATGCCATCAGTGATCTTCTGTTCTTAGCCCTGTTGTATGGGAGCAGCTGCTGGAGGCTTTAAGGTTTAAAACTGGGCTCTGTGAGAGTGAAACAATGTGATGGTACATACAGCTCAAAAGGAACACACCTAGCCCCAAATGTACGATTGAAAGGCTGCCATAAGAAGGGCATAATCCAGTAAGGGCTTTTGTCCTGGCACATTTGTCTGCGAGACACTGACACTTTAAACTCTGCCATACTGAAAGTATGAGATGGTACAGGTGACAATGAATGTGCAGAACATCATGGGCTGTGCACAGTTCGGGCTGCAAGAGGAACATGACTGTCCCCTGAATGCAGTCCAAATGCAAGTTATCTATTGTAAGGGGTAAGATCAGCAAAAGCTTTCTGTGCTGGCACATTTTCCTAATAGAGCTCTAACAAGAAACAATTCAGTTTAGCTTTAAACTCTGCACGATTGAATGTGATGTGATTGCTGAGAAGAAAAATTCATAACAGCAGTTTGTTTGATGTGGTTTATAGGCTGTGAGGGGAATGTGCAGGCCAGCTCTGCGATTTTGTTCTTAGACCATTCCTATTGGAGCAGCAGCTGGATGTTTTAACATTTGAAACTGAGCTCTGTGAGAGTGAAAAAACAAGAGAGTACCTATAGCTGAGGAGGAAGGTGCATAGCCCCAGTGTGTGGTATGTGTGTGAATTGCTGCCTTGAGAAAGAGTTATCCTGCTATTGCTTCTACCATGGCACAATTTTTTGTTCAGAGTTACATGAACATGTTGGTCTCTGCTTAACTGAAAGTGCTGATGGTGCATATTGGATGAGTAGGAAAGTGAAGAGCAACATAATGTAAGTGCAATTCCACTAGCTGCAAAGAGAAAGTGACTGTCACTTTATTGTGATGTGAATAAAAGGTTCTCAACCTAAGGGGCAAGCTCTGAGTGACCTCTCTGTCCTGGCACTTTTATCTGAGTTATAGCTGTAGACTTTACAGCTTAGATTCAGACTGCAAGAGTGTGATTGTACGAATAGCTGAGAAGGAAAGTGCAAAGCAGTGGTGTGTTTGGTGTAGTTTATCGCAGCAGGGGAAGGCCAAAGCAAATTTTTTGTTGTAGTACCTCTTTTTTAATGGGAGAACCTGCTGGATGTTTTATGGTTTGAAACTGGGATCTGACAGTGAAAAAATGTGATGGTACACACAGCTGAGAAAGAAGGCACATAGCCCCAGTGCGTGGTGTGTTCATGAAAGGCTGCAAAGCAAAGGGGAAATTGAGCAACTATGTGTGCTGGCACATTTTTCTGTGAGAAATGTGTGTGTTTCAGACTCTGCAAGACTGAAAGTGTTGGTACAGAGCTGAGAAAGCTGTGCAGAAAGCACCATGGTGTGTGCGTGAAGTTTACAGGTTGTAAAGGGAAGAAAACTGCCATTTGAATATGGATCAAATACAGGTTTCCGAATGTAAGGGGCAAGATCTGAGAAAACATTTTGTGTTTAGTATAATGGGTTGATCCTGGCTGGATGCCAGGCACCCACCAAAGCTGCTCTCTCATTCCCTTCCACAGCTGGACAGGGGAGAGAAAATAGAATGAAGGGTTCATGAGTTGAGATAAGGACCAGGAGAGAACCCTCATCAAATAACTTCACAGGCAAAACAGGCTCAAAATTAGAGATATAATTTAAATTTATTACTAACAAAATCAGAGCAGGCTAATGAGAAGTAAAATAAAACCTTAAAAACACCTTCCCCCCACTCCTCCCTCCTTCCCAGCTCTACCTCCTACCCCAGTGGCACAAGGAGACAGGGAATGGGGGTTATGGTCAGTTCATCACCCACTGTTTCTCCTGCTACTCAGGGAAAGGAGTCATTCCCTGCTGCACCGTGGGGTCCCTCCCACGGGAGACAATTCTCCATGAACTTCTCCAACGTGAGTCCATCTCACGAGCAGCAGATCCCTGCGAAGTGCTGCAACGTGAGTCCATCCTATGGGTGAAAGTCCCCTTCAAACTGCTGCAGCGTGGGTCACCCCACCATGTCTTTCAAGGACAGGCTGCTCCAGCACGGTCTCTCTTTCCACAGGCCTCCCACAGGGTCACAGCCTCCTCTCAGGCATCCCCCTGCTCTGGCGTGGGTCTCCTCCATGGGCTGCAGGTGGATCTCTGCATCCCCCATGGATCTCCATGGGCTGCAGGGGCACAGCTTCCTCACCATGGTCTGCACCCCAGGCTGCAGAGGAATCCCAGCTCCAGTGCCTGGAACACCTCCTCCCCCTCCTTCTTCACTGACCTTGGTGTCTGCAGAGTTGTTCCTCTCATGTATTCTCACTCTGCTCTTCTCTGACCGCAATTACAACTGCGCAATGACCTTTTGGTTTTTCTTTCTTCTTAAATTCGTTATTACAGAGGTGTTACCACCCTTTCTAATTGGCCCAGCCTTGACCAGTGGCATCTCCATCTTTGGAGCTGCCAGGGATTGGCTCTGCCGGACATGGAGGAAGCTTCCAGCAGCTTCTCACAGAAGCCACCCCTGTAGCTCCCCCACTACCAAAGCCTGGCCATGCAAACCCAATACACTGGCATATTTATCTATGTGAGATGCAGATGGAAACTTTTTGGTTTAGATTCAGACTGCAAGAGTGACAGAATATAATAGTATGAGTAGCTGAGAAGAAAAGTGCATAACATTAGCATGTTTTGACAGAAGCAATTTGCTGGACTGATTCAATATTGATGCATTTTCCTCAGCAAGAAGTAGATGGACATTTTGGACTCTGCAGAGACTGAAACTGTGTGATGCTACATACAGCTGAGCCTGAAAGTACAGTGCACCACACTTGAGTGTGCAGTTGACAGGCTGCAAGAAAAAGTAACTGCAAATACATGTTTTCAAATGGAAGGGAAAGTCATTGAAATCTTTCTATTCTGGTGTATTTTCGTTGAGAGAAATGGACTTTGGATCTTCTCCTTTGATGGTTTGGAGGTAACCATGGTGCACTTACGTCTTTGTCAAGTACACACCGCCATCAAGTGGACGTTCCCACTGTTGCTACTCAACAGCTCCACTAGATAGTGCTGTACACACACCAAAAACCCCTACGTGTGGCTCCAAAGGTGGAGACATCTAGGCACTGCCCTCAAAAAACGTGTCAGGACAGAAAGGTTTTGCTGACCTTCCCGTTCTATATGCAAACTCCTATTTGTATCACATTCAAACTCCTTCCCAATTATATGTGCTAGTAAGTTCCATCATACTCAAAGAGTCCAGATCCAAAACTGAAAGCATCTGAGAAAAATTTAACTCACAAAACTGCCAGATGAGAAAGCTGTTGCAATCAATCCATCCAAAGACTACTGTAAGAGATAAGACAGGTATTTCTGGACTTTGCCTGTCCTGGGTCATCTGTCATCTGCACCTGAAACACTGGTGCTCTGTGCTTTCCTTCACATGGAAAAAAACTCTCATTGTTGTCCAAAAGCCCATGGCAGAAATTTGGATTCCACTTCCAAAATTCCCTATGTCCAAGGATTGCTTCCTGATGAAAGGTGCCAGGACAGATGGGTCTGGTTTGCCTTGACCTCCCCTGTGCTCCCTCTCATGTTTCTACCTGAAACAGTGGGACTATGTGCTTCCCTTCCTACCAACAAGAATGGTCATTCTCTTTCAGGAACCAATGGCTGAATTTTCAGTTCCTCCTGCAAAAGTCAGCACATCTAAGGATTGCTCCTGCACATTAGCTGCCAGGACAGACAGGTCTGGATAGCCTTGACCTCCCCTTAGTCAACTCTCAGCTGCACCTGAAACATTGGGGCTACATGCTTTCCTTCCTATGGTAAAGGACTGTTGTTCTTGTCCAGGGGCCCATGACTGAAATTTGGATTCTACCTCCAAAATTCAATACATCCAAGGATTGCTCCCAGACAAAAGCTGCCAGGATAGACAGCTCTGGCTGGCTCTGTCCCGACGTGGGCTGCCTCTCATCTGCTCCCAAGACACTAAGGTGCCAGGCTTTCCTTCCTGTGGAAAATAACTGGCCTTCTCCTCCAGGTGCCTGGGACTGAAATTGGGATTTGTCCTCCAAAATTCTGTATATTTGAGGATTGTTCCCAGATGATAGCTGCCATGACCATCCAAATTGTTTACAAACAATGCCATGTTCACTACTAAACCATGTCCCTACGTACCACACCTACATTTTTTGAACACTTGCAGGAATGATGACTACACAGCTTCTCTGGGCAGCCCATTCCAATGTCCAATGACCGGTTAAGTGAAGAAATTTTTCCTAATGTCCCACTGAATCTCGCCATATGTAACCTGATGCTGTTGCCTCTTGTCTTGTCCCTTGTTCCCTGGGAGCAGAGCCCAACCCCCACCTGACTGCACCCTCCTTTCAGGCAATTGTAGAGAGTGAGAAGGTCCCCCTGAGCCTCCTTTTCTCCAGGGTGAGTGCCCCCAGCTCCCTCAGCTGCTCCTGGTCCTCCAGACTCTTCCCCAGCTCTGTTCCATTCCCTGGACACGTTCCAGCCCCTCAATGTCTTTCTTTAAGTAAGGGGCTGTCCTAGGTTACAATGTAAGAGGTAACCAAAAGCATGTATTCTATCACCATCTTCATAAGCTGTTAAAGCAGGTGGGGCAGTGTTTGTTATCTGCTACCATGACTCACCCTTGATAACTCCCTCCGGGTGCTATCTCCTGTTACTGGGCCCATCAATGCCTTGCCTCGTGACTCACCATCCCATTGTGAGATGCTCCGCCCAGGAGGAGGAACTGAGAGTTCCCATCTGTATATAATCAGAGGTTTGGAACACCACAGACAGCTCTTACCTGTGGGACTCCTGGAGGAAAAGAGTGTCACCACTGGCCCTTCAGGGGGAGACCAGACTCTTTTCTACAGGATCACTGCTTCGACAGAACCACATCCATCACTTCAGGAGGACTGCAGCCACCGTTTTATTGGACTGCTACCGCCACCCTGACTAACAGGGTGTCAGGTTGTATTCTGACTCTGTCAGTGGTTTTCTTTGTACTATTGCATTTATTTTACTTTTTCCTATTAAATTGTATTTCTGACTTAAAGTCTCTCACTGGTTCGCTTTCAAACCTGTACAGGGGCCCAGAACTGATCCCAGGACTGGATGTGCCTCAGCAGTGCCTGGCACAGGGGATGCCTACTGCCCTGCTCCTGCTGCTATACAATGTGTAATTCAAAACCAAAAGGAAGAATTAGATGATTTGGTCTTGTGCCTACATGTCATGGAACATGGTTTTTGAACCACTTGTGCATTATCCATGTAACTTCTAGTTTTTACTTTCCAGTTAAACAATGATTTAAATCCACCAATGACTCCTTTAGTGCATCATTTGTCATGGACTGTTTAGACAGTTTATGTATATATTTTAAGAGCTGCTCTCAGTTTTTCATGGACGAGGCTTTTTCTGTCTTTGTTTTTGCCAGGCTTCATTTTCCTTCCTCGCTTCTTCCTGTCTTTCTCATAGATGAAAGTAAGAGATTAGAATATCTGGCCTTTTCTTCCTGCTGAGGCTCTCACACACTGTAACCAAGTTCTCTCTTCATGCAGTACTTTTGGACAAATTCAAACCTTTGTCATAATAAATTTATGGAATTTTATGCTAACATTACTTCCAGTATTCATCATGTTGTGGAAATATTTTAGTAAAAATGTCTTCCAATTTCTAATCACAAAGCATGATGTGAGTTATTTTTATCTCAATATCCCAATGGCAGTTTTCTCTTTGGGGTCAGTTCAGTCCTTCTCCAAGGACTGAACTTGAGATCCCAGTTTTCCTGCTCACAGACAAGGTTTGCCTCCCTTGTTTAGACGGGCAATATTTACAGATGACTATACATTTTACTACTCTCAAGGCCAGCTTGTGTCTTGCTCTACTTGTCTTACTCTATCATTATACATTTTTTTCCCAGGTTTTCTGCCACCTGTAATTTTATCAGTAGTGTACATTCCCTGTCATAAATGACAGTTTTCTGCTGCTTTCACTTACACTGCTTCAGCAGGATTTAGGTGCTGCTGCACAAGAAATTGTTATGTGCAAATGAAATGACAGGACTATTACATTTTTCCTGACACTAACTGCCTGCCCAACACTACTGGAATGCACCTGTCATGGTGGGAGCCTTGGGCTGTCCTGTGCAGGGCCAGGACTTGTGTGAGTCCCTTCCAACTCAGGATATTCTATGATTCTACAACAGAGGATGTCCTTGGTGTGCCTCAAAGATACCTAAGTTCTTATCCTCCAGACATTTTTTTGAAGCTGAACCTGTTCAGGCCCTTGCCTAGGAATGGACCCTGTTGATTTGGACCTGTGAGTTGAGTTTCTGGCTTGAACACATGCCTGTTGTATAACTGTGGAACTGCCTGGTGATCACTGGAGTCTGTCTGACTCTGGTTGCTGTCATCGGACCAGATCCCAACCTGTGGATTGTTTTATTTTCTTGTTAGTGGACCTGCTTCATCATTTGGACCCTGTGCTTCCCCTGTACTCATTCCTGCCTCTCTTGCCTGGGGCCATGGGGTGGCCCCTGCCTGGCTGTGGCACCTCCTTGGCTCCTGGCATGAGGGAGCTACTGGCCTGTGCTGTGCCCTGACATGATGTCTGGAGTCAGCAACAGGGCAAATTCCTCTGCTGTGAAAGAATGTGAGACTAGAAAAAGCAGTGAGGTGTGGGGTGCCCACAGCCTCTGTGTGCTGCAACTCCTCTTGCTCCTAATGGGCAAGCAGAGGTGAGGGGTGGAAGTCCCTGTCCTGCCCTGCTGTAAAAGGGGGAGTCGGGGAGGATTCTTTTTCATAGATTTCTAGGACGAAAATGAAGCACAAACACAGCAATATTATATCTGAGAACTGTTTATTGATAACAAAGTGTAAGTGTTCTTACCAAAGGGGGACAGAAAAGAGAGCAGAGAGGGGAAAAGAGAGATGGAGAAAAAACCAGAAGACAGAACAGCGTTACTGCAAGAATCCCGGGCGCTCTGTCGGCGTCAGCTCGGCAGACGGAGCGTGGGTGCTACGAGCCGCGGTGAGACTGCGTGGCTCCTGTGGCAGCCTGGGCGCGATTTCCAAACAGCCACAGGCTGCGTGTCCCTTCCTTCGGCCGAGAACAGCCTGGAAGGACAGGCATGGAGTTGGACTGCATACTGCCTGCATAGCTCCCCCAGAGACATAGACCATAGTGACATAAGGAAGTAGGATCATAGGTCAAACTGTTCAGAAATTGATACATAAAGCAAACTATATATCTAAGGAATAATTTGAAAACAACTCTCACTTTGTGACATCCAGGGCTTTTCAGGTAATGTCACTAATGGAACAAAAGCATTACAAAAAATTATGTTCTTGTTGGCAGTAACTACACTCTGTGCATGTCTCCTTTCTCACATATTTATGCTGCAAGCTTTTCAGGGTGGAGAGTATTCTTCTGTGCTTGCATAGAAACTTGTATAATGAAGACAGCATCTCTCATGGGATTGCTATGACCAGCTGAAATATAACAAAAAGAGAAATACTAATTGCAGCAACCTCAGATAAACAGAATGGAGATGTGTGGTTTATTTTATTCAATGTGTGGTTTTTCCTCCATGTCACTTAGAGGGTATTTGTGTTATGTGCCATATGGCTATATCATAAACACTATTTCATTCCAGAAAGACTTGCATCCCATAATTCAGACTCATCTGACTGCCATTCAGTGTCCAAACAGAATTATAGTAAAGGCAAATTTAAAAATCTCCGGCTTAGATAACAAAGCCTTACATGTGATGCGAATTTTTTACCCATCTAACTTATGCTACAAATATAATTATTTTATTTCATAAAAATTGTGTAAATATAGGTTTACCGGCCCAGGTTTCAACTACTTTAGATCTCAGTCAAAAAGGTGGAAGACTGAAAGGAACTATGCAGTCAGGTAGCAGAACTCTGTTCTTGCAGGTCAGGTTGAAGTATGAGCAAATAAGCAAATATGCTCTTAAATTAGGACTGACAGAAACCATTCTCTTCAAATCACTATAACCATGACCACTTTCAGGTACTCTGAACTGGCTTGTAAAGAAAGCTGGCTTTACTGCCCCGTTCTGGCTGGATGAGAAAATGCTATATGTAGGTGAGAGATTGCTGTTACTAACCAAGTGCCCTCAAACTATCAATTTATCCATTATCTAGTATTTTGCGTCAAGAGGGGAAAAATAGTAAATGTTAATGGAGGTGTTAACTTTGCTCATACATATTTCGCTGGGTGAAAAAAAGCTTTAAAAAGGGCCAATGTGGCTTACAACCTGTATAAAAACAAAACTCTATCCTTCCTCAGACAATTTTTCCTCTAGATAAGGCTTTTCATGTTAGTAAGATGAATTACAGTTTGCATTTATAGTACATTTCTCTCAGATTCTTTAAGACTCTAATCTCTTTAAACATGCAGGACTTCATTTTAGCAGGCTTTGGATCAGATGTCACTACTTCAATCAAAGAAAATACCTTGGAAAAAAAGTATGTGATTTTTCCTGGGAGACACTAGTCTATTCTGCAGTTACAGCATAAATTCCAACATGAAATACTTCATTAGTTTTAGATCCCTGGATGCCTATAAGACATAAGAGTATCAAACTAGGGCCATTTCCCGGCAGAGTGAGATGTGGAAGCAAAAGGTCAAGTTCTGATAAACAGCTTCACAGAACGTATGTTTATATTCCTGGAAGTGTTGAATTTACCCTTACACTGAGGAAACTGTAAGCAGAGACTGTCTTGAAACTATATTACTTGATTATCAGCCAACCAATGTCAAGGAGTTTCTCCCCAAATCCTGACTTTCAGACTGCTGCTCAGTTCACTGGACCAGAGCAGGGTACATTGCTGCAGCAGTGTCAGTGACCAACATCCCTACAATATCACAGACACACTCAGTGCAAGATTCCTTGGGCAACTGTAAAGGGAGCTAGGCCAGCTAAGATAAACGTAAAACTAGACTGCAGAAAAAAATTATAGAGACTCAGAACCAGTTCATTTCTGTTTACAGATAATATAATGCAATTCATTAGAGCAACATTGCCAAACACTTTGTCTTGACATTAAATTGTGATCTGTAATGTAATCAAATAATTAGTATAGCATTATTCCAGGAAATTATCTAGATGTTTGTTATATATGAATTCAGTTAATTGACTTTTGCTCAT
This sequence comes from Falcunculus frontatus, assembly GCA_013398115.1. Taxonomy (NCBI): domain Eukaryota; kingdom Metazoa; phylum Chordata; class Aves; order Passeriformes; genus Falcunculus; species Falcunculus frontatus. The sequence goes on along the minus strand of VZRV01004995.1, from coordinate 2,140 downwards.
TAAAACCTCTATCATAAAATCCCCCAAGTTAATTAAAAGTCCCGAGTTTTAATTGTTAGAGTTAATAAATTTAAGAGGTTCTAGTTGTTCTTATGTATTTCCAAGTTGTTCCCTGTCCCTTGTTAATGATTTAAAGTTAAACCTTCAGATTTCTCTTTAAATGTTTGAAATTTACAATTGTTCTGTAGTCCACGTTTCACAGTGTTCCCCTTAGTTGAAAGAATGTTTCCTGTATTTATTTGATGTTTTTAAATGTACGTTTAAACAAGTTTTAATTTATGAAAAGGGTCCAAGGCTCTCCAGATAACTGAGCTTTCAAACTGCCATTTTCTAAAAATAACACCCTCACTGCTCCTCTGTCACTGAGCTCCATGGTAAACCATGAATATTAATGATGCTCCTTCCCGCCATAAAACTACCCCTAGACAACAGCTGAGCCATTGGAGGGAAGGAATGACCTCACATTTAAACTCCACCAATTACCTGGGACCATGGGGGCAGGACAGGGGGCAGGCAGGGGCATTCCTGGGCGGGGAAAGGACACCATAAAAAGCCCCGTCCCAGGATCAGAGTTGCTTTTTCCTCCCTGGGCTAGCCTAGAGGAAGCGAGGGGCTGGAGAAAGGCCTCATCCTTGTGACGCATTTATTTTTTGAGATTGTGGACCAACTACGGTCTTGCTCCAACACCGCAGCCCTCTGTCGCAGGGTCTGTGCCATGCTGAAAGAGGAGATCTCTCATCTGGTGGCCTGCGTTTTTCTCTTTTTGTTGTATTTCTTTTGCGTGACGCAACCACAAGTTCTTTTTGTTAAATAAAATAATTTCTGTTTTAATCCTGGACCTGAGATTGTCTTTATTTTTGACAATGTTGAAATAACAATTTATGTTACTGCATACTCTCTTAGGATATAATATTACTTTGAATATGTTTTATTAGTATGTCCTAATGTCTCTATGTGTATTCTGTGGTACAAAGAAAGCCTTGCTATAGGATGGACAGCAAAACACACATCTCCATTCCTTAGCTTTTGCTTGAACAAACTGGTCAAAGTTGACTGTAGTTTAGTTTGTGGTAAGATCAAGTGTGGGGTGGGGTCTGGATCAATGAAATGATAAATAGCACACATAAATCACTTACTCATCACTAGCAATTTATTCTGTTAAAAATTGTGTAGGATCATTCCTCAAGCAATAGCAACATAGTTTAAATTCCCTGTTCTTAAAAATTCATTAGAACATCATTTGCAGCCAGCAGTTCTTTATCCTGTCTACCAGCGTTACACTTTGTAACCCATTCCCTCCTGTCACCATCACCATTTGTACTATAGGCTGACATCAATGAGGTTTTAACCTACCTAGCCCTCGGTTTTTCTCCAGAAGCCCTGGTTGTTTTTTTATTATCTGTTTCACAAATTATTCTGTTTAAAATTAATCCGATCTCAAAGCTGAGGACTTGAAGCTTTGGCGTTGTCCTTGCCCTACTTCTAGGGCCCTCCTGCTGCATCACTTTTGACACAGCAGTGTCTCAGATTTGCAGTGCCAGCCAGAAATTTGCAGGTGATTTAAAGAGGCTCAAGGGAGTGCGAGTGAGCCCAGAGAACAACGAACAGGGGCATGACATGGCAGGGCAGTGAGAGTGTGGCACGGTAGTTTGCAGGCAGTTCATGCAGACAGGATGGGCAGGAGGGGTGCAGCCACCCTCCTGGTGGTGGGTTGTGTGTAAGGTGGCTGGGGTCTTTTGGCTGCTTCTACGGTGCTTTTGGTTTTTTCCAGCAATTGTTTATGAATGTGGTATATAATGCGAAATAATTTGTGCTAAAAATATTTCGTGCTGAAAATTTAAGATTTACAGCATTTTGCTGAGGTTAAGAGAAAGCACAAACACTGGAAGCGGGTGACTGCCAAAAATCGCGCTGTTTAAGGGATTTCTGTCTAAGCCCCAGCAAGGTACATTCAAATTGCATTCCACAGATAAGCATTTCGTGGGATTTCCTCCTCTGGCAGAGCTCCAGGGTGTGTATATTTACAAATATACGGTTCCAGGATGTGTGTTCCGTGTATGTATATGCAATAAATAATATGCTTTCGCCAGAAACTGATTCCAGCAGCAAAAATTCATTACTGATTTCAGGAACTGTCGTC
>VZRV01004993.1:768030-887031 GCA_013398115.1 Falcunculus frontatus | reverse complement strand
GGGAAGGGAAGGATTTTAATATTCAAAAATATTGAAAATTAATTTTGTTTAAAATTTTCAAGAAGGAAGTATTCAGTTCAATTATTAACAAAAGTATGCCTTTAGTTAGTACCCTCGCTGTCTGAAAATCAGTAATCAAAACATCATGCCTTATTTCTAATTTTGAATTATAAATGGGCAGCTCTAACTTTTACCGATGTTAATGCACATCATAAGTATGTATGTCCATTACAGCACCACACTGAAACATGGAAATATGCTGTTGGAAATAGTAGTAGTTATAAGGCTAGACCCATAAAGAGAGAATGGCTCAGTTAAAGAATTCTTATTCCCCAAGAATTTAAATATTCTTTGGAAGTTCGGTGCATTACCTATGCCCCAGAAAGAAGAAGGGGTAGATTTTAAATAGTGTGATTCACAAGAACTTAAATATATAGGGGGTTTTATTTATTTAGTAGTTGATTTTCCACTTGGCATTTTCTACTGAGTAGTTCAAGTGCATGGATTTACTTGGAGAAAGAGGAGAGAGGAACAAAAAAACCAGACTCTTATTCAGCTTGGGGTTGCAATGAGCACTGAGAGGAGTATCATGCCCTACCTTTGCAAGAGTATTCTTTTTCTCATGGGATTCATGAGTGAACATGTCCTGGAAATTGGGATTCAAGGTCAACCTCTTCCCACAAAATAGAGAATAACACCGTTCTGTACATTTTTTTGTAACATTCCACTGATAAAGAAAAGATTCAACATATGAGAAACTTTTGCCTACATCTTTGTTGTGTTTGATGAAATTTTAATGCATGTTTCCCAAAAGATTGCATCAAGTACAGGGCTATAAGAATATAATATCTTTATTCTGAATAAGGACTTTCTCAATGTATTTTCTTCTTTCTCTGCTGTGATTGTATGATCAACTAAAATATTTCTTCGAATTAAAAAAAAAGAAGAAATATGAGTCAGGATCTTATTTCTTAAACTGAAAATGATGAAGATCCACAAAGATGGAATACATAGTTTGCAATAATTTTCTCTTTTTCTCCTGAAAATGCATAGATAGAAATAGTTAGAAATGCAGAAGAACTGGAAAGATGACAAAACTTAAAAACATGTAATTCCAGTCCCAGCTTCCAGGACTGCATTTCTGAAGTCAATTATTTTTGTATAGAACACATAAACACTCCTGGAGGCTGTGACAAAAATGTTAAACTTCTGAACAGACCAGCAAATTCTGTCACGCCATTTATCCTGCCTGTGGTGGCAGCCATTTGAAACCAGATTTTCGTCTTCCCCTGATGGACCATGACCACCTTCTTCTCTCCCTTTTGGGCCTTTCATTATTCCTTCAGGCCTAGTCACACAGCAGTGTCATTTATAGCAGGCCTCAGCCCTTTTTTATAATGTCTTTCCTCTGCAATCCACAAAAAATGTTATAACGGTCTTTGTGGAAATGCCTTTATTTGTTGTTTGCACTGAATGCGGTAGATACTTCTGATGAAAGAGAAGCTGTGCAAAAGGCCACAAATACCATATGGTCTCTGATCTGCTTTCATATTTTTTCTGTGGTGGTGAATTAATGTGGTGCAATGGCCAGGCTTCTGAATATCTTGTGGGACACCATTTGGCAATGCCAGGAGTTATATTGCAATTGAATGTTCTGATTGGTTTGGCATCAGCAGCAGCACTGGGGCACCCTACACAGTTCCTATTGCATTGCTGACATTCCAGGGCAGGCTTTGAGCACAAGCTTCCATGATTTCAAAGTGTAAGGGAGGGCTGAATCCAAAGGAGATATTCCCTGGCATCGTACTTCTGCACCAGTTTGGGCAGCTACAGCACCCAGAGGAGAGGTGTTGTTGTAAGGTGGGTGCTTTCAGGATTGGACCAACAAAGGCATTTTCTAAGTCCTGTCTTCAGCACCGAAGTATAGAGTTTAGCATCTCTTCCCTGAGGCGTACTTTGGCTATAGTTTTTTATTTTTTTATCACTGATAGACGTATTCTCAGCTGAAGATCTGCATTAAGTGTGCATTTAGTTTGGACCACTGTGTGCTTTCATAATACATGTTCACCTAAGCATCACAGCTTGTATTTTGCACACTACGGCTCATGGAAAAATACGGACCCTGGCACTAATTACTCACTATTAAATGATTGTAGCAATAATTACAGTAACTGTGAGTGTAATTGAGTGAAAGTGACAGCTGTACCTCTCTAGCTACTGTGTTATTTTGGGTTGAACTTGATCAGTAAAGCAGATCCTAATGCAAGAACAGTGCATTTACAGGTTGCTCCCACATGCCTTGAGGGCTACCACTCAAGCAAACAGAATATTGAGGTTTGTAACACTAGCAATAGAACAAGTTTTAAATGGGATGGAAATGATGACATGAGAATAGGAGCTTCCAGGAGGAGTATGTTTTGGTTGGAGCCTAGAGAGAAAAATAGGCTTGAAGCAGAAGGGGATGCTGGCTTTCCTTTCTAAGCTGGCAACATTTCAGGTAGAAAATGTACTCTGAGAATTTCTCATTCTGACCTCAGCTTAGCTATCAGCACTGAACTTGTCTTTTTCCTGAACTTGTTTTCCTAACTAACTCCAACATCATCTCTTAAAATCACTACTTCAGAATGGTACTCTGTCTTGGAAAACTATAGATTAGTCTTCTGAGATAGAATCATTTCAGGTAGGTAAAACCTTTCAGATGTTCCCAGTTAGAAAAAACTGCTTTATAACGGGCTCCTATAATTAGTATTTATTATCATGTAGCAATTCATCTTTCCCTGTTTCTTTCTCAATATTATGTTCAGTTCCCTTTTATAGGTTCATAGACAAAAGATTTTTCTTGCTCATTATTATATCTAGTTCTTGGGTTTGAGAATTTTTTGTTTGCTTCTTTGTTTCTCTGTTTGGTTTGGGGTTTTTTGATATATGAATTTCCATTACAAATATTTTAAAAAATAAACTTTGAAATTTTTTTTTGTGTGAGGCCTACAGTATGTAGTTCACCGACTCTCAACAAATATAGAATTTAAGCACAGTAAAAAAAGTCAACAAAGAAAATGAAGTCATTTAGTTTGAAAAACTCTAAAAATATCTAGTTTAATGGCAAGATTGTTTTTCAGACTAACTGACTTGTTTCAAAACTGTAACATACATATTATTGTAGCCAAGAGGCTTTCTGGAAAATGTAAAATCAAATTCAGAATGCAGTTGCATTACACATCGAAAAAAATATAATATCAGAAGATACTCATTTCTACCTTCTTTATTCCTTTTTTATATCTTTTGTGGGTTTATACAAATTTTTCAGATCTGAAGGTATCACAGTTTGGCACTCAATGTGTGTACTGAATTTTAATTGAAATCCAACAGAAAAATATTTGCTAGTTGCTACAATACTAAATACCAGAATATCTGAAAGAGTTTTATGCTAGATAGTATTGTGATGAAAAATAGAGAACATGATCTTGCACAGAAATGCTGGATAGTAAAACAGTAAATTAATTTAAATTGTTTAGAAACACATCTATGCATGCATGTACTAATTCTATTAATGTGAATGAAAGTCTTTTCTTTAGTTTCACTGATCTTACTCCTGAGTTTTATACTGAGAAGAGCAGCTATTGGAATTAGCACAATGTCTGAACAAAGACACCCTAGATTTTTCTTACTTTTTTTTGTAAATACAGAGCTTTTGATCATGTCACAGTTTATCACTGTGAATACCTATGGAGGCCTCACCAAAAAGTCATGTATTTTGTCTTCAAGTCATGCAGAATACCACTAATTACTTTATTTGCCTTTTCATCCATTCCTCTCTGCTCTTATGTACTTGCTGGCAGCTGTACTCAGTGGCGTGACTCACAACCTTCCCTGGAGCAGAGCCCTTTGAGCATGTGCGTTATTGTGTTGCTCAGCTGGATGGAATCTATTGCCCTAGGTTACCCCATCATGTAGGCAGCCACTTAAAGGAGACTGATTCACTTTTACACTGAATGTGTAGCAGAACCCTAAATTTGCGCTGGCAGCATTGTCTGTACAACTCAGAGAAAATTCTGCAGTTAAAAAAAGTGTGAAGATCAGGATGCTCTCCTGCTTATTAACATTAGCTACAGGGATTGAAGAAAAATGCTTTAGTTTCATATTCTGTTACTGTACTGGTCTAAATAAAATGTTGGGGGTTTGACAGTAGGTGTTACAAGTTAATCAGCTAAAATACAGACTGTTCAGATATTGCTGGAAGTTTGGAGATTTCTTTCGGCAACTATTATCCTGGACCGAGTACTATTTACATAAGAGAATATATTCTAGGTGAGTTCTTCACTAAGTTGATCTAAGAAATGCAGTCTTAGTGCATAAAAACCCTGTCACTGTTACGAGGAGGACAAATTATCTGTTCGTATGCTGCACTAATGGAGTTGTGCTTCTGGCAAGTCACAGTTTACTCAGTGCAAATGGTCTTCAATTAATATTCCAGAGTGGAGCAAAGTTTTCCCATTTTTTTATATTGATGCAGTTTTATTTTGTTCAACTGGCTTTTCAATTCAAATCAGGTAAGTATTTACTCTCTTGTCTCTTACCTTCTCTTCACCAGGAGGGTAACCAAACTGCTGAAATCAAGAGCATGCTTTCAATTGCAATTTATGAAATTGAGTCTATCTAAAGTGAATAATCCTATTTTTATGCTTACATCTTTTTTTCAGAGGCAGGAAAGCAGGCTAATAAGCAATGATTCTCTCTTTCTGTGATACTAAAGCTTAATTATCTTGTTACTTCTTAGTGATGCCATGAATAACATTTTGAACAAGCCATCATTAAATCTGTTTCAGTTTCTATGTGGGTAATCTATAGGAAGAGAGTAAAATTTCAAGAAGTTAAAGCCTGATTACTTGACTGCAACATCAATTTTTTGTACAGTCTTATTGGAATGTTAGGGAGATGTCAGAGATGATGTATTCATTTTGTAGTGCCTGCTCATTGCCAGAACTGGGGAAAAAATTATTCTCCTTCATCTCAGTACTTCTTAAAAGACGTACTTCAGTTGAGAATGGTGGATATTCTGAAATGCCTGTGTCTTCCTCTGTGCCACAGAAACACAACACAATAGTCCTTAAGAAGCCAAACATCACAAACTAGTTGGAAATTTGTTAGAAAATGTATACTTGAACAATTGTACTAAATAAAAACAAAATAGAAAAGATCCAAGATGTTTCTGCAGAGTACGCTATTTATTTCCAACAAAATGGTATTTAAAAATGGATAAATGCCATAAAAGTGTGTTTTCAGCTTTCTGTGACTCTGGCAGATGAGCACAATTTCATTTCTGCCATAAGCATGCAAGCTTCTGAACCCTTCACTGAATTTCACCAAGGGCAAATAACTGCTATAAAAGAATTTTCATGCTTCTGTGGCTGTGCAACTAAACAGAACCCTTTTACAAAATTAGCCAATGCAAATCAAAATTGTCAATATTCTGTAAGTGGAAGAAAAAGGTATTATTGGTCTCTGTGTTTGAGTGAATCCATGTGTGAGGCAGTGTTGCAAAGGCATTTGATTTTCTGACTCGAGCTTGTGTTTTCTTTCAGTAAATCAATTACTTCACCTATGCAATAATCAGAAATTTCAGAATGATCAATTTCTTTTCATATGCCTGGCTATTTCCTTTGCATTTATAGCTTCTCTATCAACAGAAGAATGAAGTTTGTGAACACTTTAGTTCTCCTTAAGAGTCAATGCTTCCTCTTGATCCTGCAGTGTTTGCTGAAGCAAAACACCCATTCTAAGTAAAATAAGGGCTACAGAGCCCTCTGTCCTTGCTAATGTTTTTTTTCCAGTAAGTAGGACTCGTTGCACAATGTAAAGCCTCTGAATTGTGACTAAGAAATCTTGAATTATCTTCATAAATCTGCCACTGACAGTTACAGAACTTAGGACAATTCATTTGATCTCTGTTCCCATCTATCTTTGCATTCTTTCTCTGTTTTGTGTATGAAGGTAATTTTAGCCAATGGCTTGTCTCCTCACAAGTTCACAAAAAAAATTTTGGATATGTGGTCTCAGTCAAGAACTCTGGAGGATACTGTCACGCAAAGAAATGATAAACCAAATCTACAGGAGGCTTGATAAATGACAAGAATTTATTTTTATGTGTGTGTCAAATAAATTAGACTTGCAGTCCACTTGGAGAAATCTCCATCAAAACAAGTGACTTTTACTTGTGAGCTCCTTGTCTTTAATTTTAACTCAATCTTTTTTTNAACCTCTTCTTTTTTTTTTTTTTTTTTTTTTGTCCCTTTTAATTTATTTTTCTGCTTAAGAAATACAGGGGTTTTATCCACTCATTTCCACCTGCAGTTGCACAAAGATCGAGGAAAAGTTGCTTAATGCTGCACTTAACTATCTTTCCAACAGCACATATCCTTTAAGACCTGTGTTTACTGACAGCACAGCAAGCAAATGCTGTGAAGGTTAAGCGCAGTAGTTAAACAAAAAGTAATCCTCCTACATGTTCTTCCAAGGGCATTGCCAGCAGATTATAGGGACAGGAGGATGGGAGTCTGACATTAAGTGTTCTCTGGTTCAGTCAAACTGAAAGACACACGAAAAATATTGCTTTCCTCTCTACTCAAGTGTGCCCATGGTTTTTATTGGAATTTTGCATATGTTAATTATTTGTCTCTAGCAAACAATTCTTATGGTTTGTTATCTCTATGGAAACCAACTATTGATCTAATTCTGTCTTAAGGCATGGTATATTTACTTCTGATGTTAATCAGAGGGGGAAAATATAATTCTTTTATATAAATTCATCATCACGAAAGATAGATCATAGGACTAATTAGCTAGATGACCCATGCAACTCTCATTCACCAAATTCTTTAGCAGAATAAGACACTCTTTCATAGTAATATCATGGTGTGAATTTTCAGCTACAGAATCTCTTAATGTAATACAATAGGAGAGAGTATATTTTGAGGAAAATGAACAACTGGCGTATGTAGTTTGGCCTTAACTAGTTAAAATATGTAGGTTGAAATTGCTTTTGTAAAAATTAAGGACTCTATGCAAAACACAAGAAGATTTATAAAGGAAGAAATGTATGTTGTTATCCATTTCATTACTAGTACTTGTGGTGAATATTTACAGCGAGATACCTGCTGCCTTGAGGACACTACTTCTGTAAAATGCCTACGTTGAAATGACTTATTAGCATATTAGCCCTTATTGGTATACTTCTGCTAAGGACTGCACTGCGAAACAATAGGACCTTCAGCTAAAGGTATTCATAATAACCAACAATCAGAGACAGAATACTTTGGCTGTTTCTAGGAAATTAGTAAACAGGCTGTTGTTAATCTAGGAAGAGGAAATTATTTCAGCAGCTAGGGAAATTGTACCACTCTGCCACTGAATCCCAAAGGAATGAATCCAGATGCAGTAGTAAAATTGTGCATTTTTAAGTCAGCTGTAGCAACATATGAAAACTCATTAACAGAGAGGAAGGTAAAAGGGGATTGAATACCTTAACAGTTATTTTGTTTCAAAATACTATTTTTTTCTTACAAATAATTATTTACAAAGGCTTGCATTGATGCCTTTTGAATCTCTTTTTCTAGCACTAGGTGCTTGATCCCTAATTACCACCCAAGTCAGTGCTTACATATGAAACTTAGGTTAAATCAACACTTTTAAAAAAGTATAATGGTCAAATATTTACATTAATTTAAAAGTAATATTAAACTATTATTTTTTTAAAGAAAAGGGTCTTGGTATTAACCTTGTGATGACTCTATGTGTAATCGGTAATTAAGATACTATGTAGTGGTAAGAAAGTATATTAATAGTCAGACATATTAGAATGAATTTACTCTGACTATTTCTAATATTCCTGAGTCTCTTGCTAGCCTATGCTAGTGAGCTGTGAGAGAGCAGGATATAGAAAATAAAATCATAATAATATATTAAAAAAAAAAATTATCTTGCCCTTGATTAAAACAATTACAAGAGTGTTATTCAATAAACCTTTCCTCACTGGCAGTTCTATTACATTTAACAGGATTTTCAGCTAGGTGACACATTTTTCTGTAATACTGTTTTGTATCATCACCATATCATCTCATGCAAGAGTGGGTAATGGAAATTAATATTGTAGTGATACCCAGTGACATTAATTGGACTAGCTTACTTCACTATTATCAAAGAAAGAGGATTGTCTAAAATGTGTTTAGAAGACTTGCAGGAGAAACAAATACAATGCGTCATGAATGCATTTGTCTAAGCTACTAATAATGTTCTTGGTTTTGTAGAACGTTATTAAAATACCTAAGTATATGGTGCATAAAATTGCATTTTGTATAGAATTGATGAGAAATAAAAAAAGACAAAAGAGTAATGAGAAAGACTAAGAGTAGAGGTGTAGGAAGATGAGTGTGTGATCACCACATAAGGAAAAAATCAACATCAGCTTGAGTTGATACACTTAAAAGTAACTTTCCTCATTGTAATTGATGTCTTGAAAATGCTGTCCAATTTACAGAAGATTTACTGGTTATATTTGTCTTTTCCATTTATCATAGTCAAGAATAAAATAATCTTCCCTGGATACAGCTAAAGGGATGACCTAATAAGGTACTAGATAGACCATTTTATTTGCTACTGATTTTATTGTCAGCTAAACCATGGCTGCAGACAATTCAGCTGAATTATGGTTTGTGCAAAGTAAACGTCTTCAGCCACTGATATCCATATGGTCATTTAAATGGGCTTCTGGGACTTGAAATGGTACTTAAGGTAATATATTTCTTTTAAATATATATGTACCTATTTTATATTCAAATTTAGCCCCAAACTATTAATAGGATCTTTTATTTGTTCATAGACTTTTCAGAAAAAAAGCTATTATGCACTTGCTACAAGACAGGTGTTGGAAATACTTGTATGTGTAATGGCATATAATATTTTCATAAGGTATGAGTGAAATAGCTCCAGGCTCTTTTACCCAGAGGTTTTTTTCTCAAGGTACAGTAGCTATTTCATTCCTCAATGAGATTATAACAATGTTAATGGGGAGCGAGATATCTCCCGCTTCCCAAACTCCAAACAAGTGTTAGTATTTTTAATTTTGTGCCTTTCAGCAGATATTTGGAAGAAAGGCTGAGGCTGGATCTCAGAATCCCAGTGGCTCAGAGGAGACAAATTATGTCTATTACCAAGTCATACAATTTTTGGCTTTTTTTTTTTTTTTTTTGATTAGTTCCTGTGTCCCCTGTTTTTGTTTTGTTTTAATGACTTCGTGATTCTTTCAGCCTTTTCCTCTAGTAACTGAGCTTTGGGAAAGCTAGTATTTTATTTTGTTCTGAGTTTATGCTTGAACTAAAGAGGATGAGAGATTGTTCATGTATCCACTCTAGTGCACAGCCTCTAGGAAACTTGCATAAAAGTAAAGTTACTGGAACTTGGAGTAAATAAAAAATCAGAAAACCAGATTAACCTCCTGTGACTGCTAAGCCTCAGGGAACCAGGTCACAAAGAGGCAGAGCCACTATAATTGAGGTAATTCTGTTACTATATTATAAACATAGACCAATGGGTCTGTAGAAATGGTTGTCCATCCAAAATACCCGCTGTGCTGCAGCTATAAGGAGATGTGAGTTTCCTTTTGACATGACTGCATAAATATATATACAGCATGATTGGAGTTGATCAAATTGAGTGCAAAAGATGACTCGTAGTTCACAGTTCATGCATTTTGAAGTTTTTATGTGTGAAAGAGATGCTGCCACTTTCTAAATGTTAAACATACAGGCAAGGGCCAAGTGCACTGGTACTCTATGCATTTTGGGAAGCAGTAGCTGGAAACATCTGCTCTGCTTCTCTTGGAATGAGAGTGCCATGAGCCACTCTTGCACTGTCTGTGCTGAGACTCTCACACTGTATAGAGCTAAAAGACCATGTCGTGGCAGGAAGGATGATAGACACAAAAAAAACCCACATGTGCATTATCTTTTGAACTTACTGATTTCCTGTCAATGAACTAGCACCTCATGGATTTGGAACTGCTTTTAAAATGAGTTCATATGCTTATCAGAGTTGACAAAGTGACAGGGGAAAGAAAAATAATTCCCTGCTGTTTCCTTGATTTGCTTTCCTATCCCTTGCATTAAGATTTCATGGATTCAACTTGGAAGTAAGGCTTTCTTTGAGACTTCAAACAAATCAACAGACATTGAAAGAGTGAAAACTATTGCTTACAGTAAAATATTTTCTTTCAAAGAAATAATTAACTACCACTTTACTTTTAGTACCAGTTGGTTTTAACATTATTTATGCTCAATTTTTCTGCAGAAAATATACTCCTAACCTGCTAACCTATCAAAGCATTTTGTATTGGATGGTTGGCTATTACTTGCTGCAAATATGCTTGAGTGTTACATGAATATTGCAAGCTCTTCATATCACCATGTGCTCAGTATTTGGGGTGGGGCGGACTCACTTCTAGTTATCCCTCAAATCATTTCCCTGCTGAGTAATTATATATATATATATATGTATATGTATAATTTGGTATACCTGTTTCTTAGCTTAATCGCTTAATATAGAAATCTCGTAGATGCTCCAGCTAAAGCCTTATAAAAACACATTTAAGAATGGCATGACGTTATCGGTATTTACAGAGTGAGTTTTTTCTTTTCAGGAGTGAATGATGAGATGGGAAAATAAAATATTTTGAAGTCTGTTTAAAGCACTGACCCTAAGAATGGGCTTCTAATGATTGTATAGCTTTACTTGAGTGTGGGTAGTTTTACCCTGCAAAGTGAAAGTTGAATGCACTGTATCATTTTCTTTTTGCAACATTTAGGTAAGTAGTGAATCAGGGACTTCTTACCACACAAAAAAAATGTCTTCTCCACTCCTGCAATTGGAGTTGAGTGAAAGTCGTATAGTCTGTTTCGGACAGCTGTCTCAAAGTTAAAGAACAGTCCTCTGGAAATACCCCCCTGCATACAGAGTCTGAGGCAGTACTTTATAGTAGATACACAGCTTTTAGGTGGATAAAGCCAAGGGAGATGAATCTCACTCTTGGTTTTCTCACACAAAAAGTCACAGCAACTGTGGTTTGAACAAGAAAACAAAACCAAACTTGCCTCTTCTATATGGTATGTTGATAGCTCAAAACCATCAAATTTGACATTCTCAGCTGATGAGTGATAAATCAAGCTGGAGTTATTCTGCTACATCTTGAATTTTTCCTTCTCTTTCCTTCCCTTTGCTTCCCTCCCATCTTGGAAAAAAAAGGTTGTTTTGCTTCTCACCTCTGCTTGATAATTTCAGCATCAAAAAAACCCCAAAACAAAACCAAAACCAACCAACCAACCAAAAAAATTGATCAGAAACTGCCTCTATGGTGAACTCAGCTGTGTCCACCTATCAGACTTGCCTATCATATAAGGTGCCTTATCAGGTGCAGGTCCATTTCTGACTTTCAATGGGCTTCAAGTGTGAAACGGCTACCAAAACACACAGATTAAGTAAAGTAGCCTCTGGAGTAGCCTCTGGGTCTACACAATAGTAGAATATGTGGCAGCTATTAATTTTCTTGGCAAACTCTACCAGGACCTGGACATTAACCATACATCTTTGCTCTTCCTAATCAGATTTCCTGTCCTCTTCTATGCATAGTTTGTTTGATCTGTCTTTGCCTAAATTTCCCACCTTTTGAAATACCTCACTACTAAAGCAGATATTGCAAGGCTTGAATTATTAAAAAATCTGAAGCTATCTGGGTCTGTGGTGAAGTTTGTTAGCTGGTAATATCTGGTTAAAAAGAATGCTTTTATTTTACTCTGGTGTCTTAGCTGCATGAAAGGAAGAGAAATCTCTGCATGTGACCCCCAGGTACTTTGTCTGAGTGACCTAACTAAAGAATACTCACATGAAGGCTGGAATTTTTGCAGAAACAGTTACAAATGCAACATTTTCATTGATTCAGTACTTTTCCAATACTAAAAATGTTATTTATTGAATTTTTGGGAGGACTGAAGGCCAATTCTTTTGCTTTGCAATTTATGCTCCTGTTTCACTCAAGCTATGCCCTTGTTGATATTTGTGAGCTATTGGTTTCAGGAAGGACTGGAGTGATAAACTATGCGCAAGTACTTTTGCACTGTACTTGTCTGCTGGGCATAGGAATGTGTGTTCCCATGAGCTTATATTTAGAACTTAAGGAGCCAGCCTTCAGTAGGTCTAAAAAAGAGAAATTATATTCAGAGTTAGCATGCAGAAGTGAAATACAATGAGATATATATATATATAACACTATATTACTAAGAACAAAAGAGTAAAAATCAAAGCATTCTGGAGATGCAGTTCTTGAAAGAAAGGGAAAGAAAGAGACAGAAGGAAAGAGATCGGTAAAGAAAGTGTGCTTTGCTAGTATAATTTTCTTCATAATAGCTCATATGGTGCTGTGGTTTGTATTCCTAACCAAAACAATACTCAGATAATACTTGATAAGACACAAGTTCTAGCAACAAGGCCTTCTCTGATCCTCACTGTGACACACAATTGTGTGACACACAATTTGTTGTGCAGTGGGCTGGGAGCTGACACAATCCTGCAGACAACCTGAACCAACCAGAGATACTCCATACCATATAATGTCATGATTAGCAATAAAAGGAAAAAGAGGAGGTTTAAGGAACATTAGGCCTTTTTTTTTTCTCTTTAAAGAACTTACTGCGATGTGGTAAATGGTTATCTTTGCATTGCTTCTTTTATTCTGTTTTCATCTCTCTTCTTCACTTTTCCTTCAGTTTTTTTTTTTTTTTTGAATGTAGACACCCAAGCTTTCATGCTTTTATTCTTCCCTTCCTCTTCTTTTATCCCACTGAGGGGTGGGAAGAAAGTGACTGAGCGTCTGTGTGGTGCTTAGTTGCGCTCTGGGATTTACCAACAACAGAAGGCAGTGGTAAAGGTAAGGAAAAAAAATCATACTGACTTCTGATGCTCTTTATGTTAGGGTATATGGATTTTTCATTTGTAGCATATTAATTAAAATGTGAATGAGAAAAATTAGAAAGGGCAGTGAATTACACTGGTTGTTAGCAGGTACTTCAAGATTACAATTTCAGGGAAGAAAAAGAGTCTTAGCATAGCTTTGTACTCAGAGTTATACCAACCTATATTAATCTTGAAACTGTAACTGTTCCATTGTGTAAAGGATTGAATTATGAAACTCCTTTTACAAGCCTTTCTGTTTTCTGCTTCTTTTGACTACTTAATGGCACCACAAAGCAGTTACTTTTGAAATTATTGAGCTCCGTGGCTATCCATATAGCTGTTAGAAAAGCAGATCATATTCCTATTCAAATGCCTAGTGTCCCTTTTTATGTGTAAACTAAACTCAGGAGGTTTCATGGAGAGGAACAGATGCTCATGCCGCTTATCCCTAATATACGAACACACATTTCTTCCTGAACTGCATTAAAGAGATTGTCTTCATGGTTTAATTTCCTCATATTAGGCTTCTGTCCTCTGACAGGAAGCTGGATAGATGACAGAAACTGAAAATAGTCTTCTATGGCAGACTAAAGAACAAGTGTCACCTTCAGTGGCAGCCTGCAAGACAAGATTTTTGAGTATTTTTCTTTAAGCAGTGTTACCTTGCTGTACTCCTAGATGAAATCTGTTGGCTTATTTGCAATGGACAACTGCTTTAAAACAAAATCACATAGGAACTAATGCCTTCCAATACATTGCTGTCCTCACAAAGAGCTCTTGCTATGTATCTATCTGCTTCTTCCTTATATAACTACCTCTTTTTCATAGCCCTGTTTCCAGACACTGATTTCCCTTTGGCTACCAAACTCCATTGCTTCCTTAAGTCTTGATCAAGTTTATTTTTCCTCAGTCCTGTTTGTGTCTCTTTAAGTGATTTTTCTGAAGTGGCCTTATGTGAACTAAGTATGAATTTGTCTGCATTTCTGATAGACAGCATATATAATATATATTTTTCTTTTTATTTAAAGTTTTTAAGCTGTCTGCACAAGTCTTTCTCTGTAACCCAGGGACAGACCTGACTAGGATTTCATCTTGCAGTATTAGTTTTGCCAGATGTAGTAAACGGTGAAAACCTTTGTGGCTTTCTCTGTCTTCAGAAGCAGAAGAGTACGTAACCAGAGCAAGATATATTCACAGGAAACTGAACCTTACTGACTAGAAAGAACCACTGGAGATCCTCCGTTGTGTTTTAAATGTCTCAATATCCATGTGGATACCCCACAGTCCCTCTGGGCAATGTCTTCTTTCCCATTATCCTGGTAAAAAAAATCTCCATGCCCACTGGAGAATCTCCCATTCTCCAATTTGTGTCCGTTGACTCCAAACCAGTCACCATATACCTCCAACAAGACTGGCTCCATCTTCTCTGTGCCCTCCCACAAGGTATGTGAGGTCTTCCCTGAGCCTTCTCCTCTTAACCCTGGAGAGAGCTGATAGCCTCTCAGAGCCTCTCCTTGTACACCACATGTTCCATTCCCCTCATCTCACCAGCCTGGTGACCTTTTCTGGGCCCACTCAGTGTACCAGTGTCATTCTTGTGCTGGGCAGCCCAAAATGGGACCCAGCACTTGAGATGGCATGTCTAGAAGAAGTAAGTTTTGAATAATGAAAGTGATTTAAATTCAAAATCCCATCCTTTGCATGTACTTGAGATGTAGTCTCACAACTACAGAGAAGGATTGCTTTCCTGGACCTGATGAGTACACTTCTGCTAATGCATCCAGGTTGTCAATTTTTGTCTGTATTTCAAGGGTGCACTGATGATTTATGTTCAATATTTTTTCATCAGAACCTTCAGATACTTTTCTGTCAAGCTGCTTTCTCCAGCCGGGACCCAGCCTGTAGCATTGCATGGGGTTATTCGCTCCCAGATGCAGGATTTTACACGTTGCTGAACTTCATGATGTTGCTGTCAGCCTGTTCCTCACACCTGTCCAGGTTCCTCCAAATAACAGTCCTGCCCTGAAGCATATCATCTGTTCTTCCCAATTTTGTATCATCTGAAAATATGTTGAGAGTGTCCTCTCTCTCATCCTTCAAGTTTTTAGTAGTCATCGAACGATATTTTCCCCAGTAGTATTAAAAGTTGGCTTTTTTACTACCAATCACTGCTCTTTAAGATAAACAACAGTCCAACCTATTTTTCTCCCAGTTCACTGTGTACTTATCCAGGCCACACCTCATGAATTTGACTGTAAGAATACAGTGTGAGACTGCCAGAGATGCCTTGCTAAAGTCAAAGTATGCCTCATCCACCATTCTCCTTCCTTGCGTACAGCCAGTTCTCTCATTGTTGGAGATAAGTCGGTCAGTTGCCATTAAGGGTTAAGTGGTTCATCTGTGGCTGCTCTGTTGCAGGCTAAATTGTGAGAAGGAATTTTTTTCTGCACAGAGAGCAGAGAGGTGAGAGGTGAGAGAGGCCTTTGGTCCCCAACATTTTCTTTCTCATTCTCTCAGTCCATGATACATATGAGACAGGTCATGATAGAGGCTTATATTAATTAAAGTCTTCTGTCCCCACTCAAAGATTTTCAGTAGTGATTAGCCAACCTGATGAAAGATTAGTGCTCCTACTCTAAACCACATGATGCAGTTTCACTTTCCCCCCATTTCCAGTTACTCATCTTGTGAGACTCATCTCACCTAACTTCACCTTGTTACCTAGATTACCTCTTTAGTTACTGAAAAGAAGTGGGCTTTTCTAGGATATGAGTCAACTAATTTATTACTAAGAGCTAACTGGTAATAAAAAGAGGTCATACTCTAAAAATAATAGTTCTTTTTACTGTGTATAAAGAACTCTGTCTTAGTTGTAGATTTAGTCAGATAAATCTCACACGGAAACATTTCTTCTGAATTTCCCCAGGATATTTCTATTACAATTCAGTTGTTATTAAGTGGATAGGAGAAAGTATAAATCTAGATTTACCTCACATCTAAATTATTCCTATTCAGAGGCCCTTGAAGATTTTGCATAGCTTATGGTACATTAAATCTCACACTAATAAATATATGATTGAGTTTCCTTCTGGTGCTATTAGTTGTCTTCTATTTCCAATGTCTGAACAATATGTTTCCTTTTGCTGCTGCTAGTATGAGTTCTTTAGGCATTTTGGAAACATGTCAGTTTTTCAGGGGACTCGATCTTGCCTGAGTCAAAAATAATGGAGTTTTGCTATTGCCTTCAATACATGCAGAATCAGGTCTTCAGTCTTTTCACTTTAATGTGATTCTAATTATGTTACACTTTTGTCCTTCTTCTATGCTTTCTCTTGCAACATTAAACTTAATTTGTTAATTACCCAGCATTTGCAAATTACGAGGCAAATCTGGAACTCATTTCCTTTGCTGCTTGCTCTGTGTCCTCCCTCTTAAACAAATGGAGTGATAAGCATATGACTATTTTTTACTACGCTTTATGTCTTTTATTAAGGTCTGGTACACAGTTGTCCCCCTTACAGGTTTGTCAGTTTACCTTATACAAATTACTTTACTTTAGGTTTGCCCTGATTCAAAAAGACACTTAAGGTTTCAACTATCTGTAGTTGTGTCAGGAATAATAATGAATTTAATGAGACTGCTCGTGATGAAAGTTAGGTTTGTCTGTAATTACTGTTTGGAAGTCGGGTCTGATTTCAGAATAATTTATTTCAAGGATAAAAGCATTTATGAAATTCTGTAAATACTGGAATAGCCGTTTACCTAACGCAAAATAGGCATGTCTAGAAGAAGTAAGTTTTGAATAATGAAAGTGATTTAAATGCAGAATCCCATCCTTTACATGTACTTCTTGAAACAACACTGAGCACCACATTTCTGCTGGGGTAATCATTTATGTCAATCTGAGATTAGCTACAAAGAATATCTTCTGAAAGATTATTCAAAGATTTATATTGAAAAAGCCTACCAAACAAACTGCTTTTTTTGTAAGAAATCAAAACCTCTTTAAAGGTTTTCTCCACTTCTACTCTATTCATAGAGTTCTTCTTGATACTGTCCAGAAGAATTTCAATTGTAATGGAGATATCTGTCCAACAGGAAGTGTACTGAGATTGTAGGATCAATTTTCATAAGCAATTGAATAACCATCAGTCAGCAGTGATGTTTCATTTGGACATTTTAATGAACTGAATCACATACAAACTAATGATCTGTCAGAAGTTGAAAAGTTGTAGTCCCCTTACCAGTCTTTATACCCTTCAGTACTCTGAAATGTTCTATTTAATTTTTCTTGGTTTTCTCTCATTATTTTTTCATATTATCCCTTTTTAACTGTCTTCCAAGCCTTTTCCTAAAGCCTTATTTTTCACAAGATTTTTTTTTAATTCCATCTTTATATTATATCAGGCGCATTTAGATCCTCAAATTTGACTGTATCTCTTAGGCATTGAACTAATAACACTAATAGTAAATAACAACTTCATCTCCAGGCAAAATTAGACCTGAAAAATGACCTTAGCAATGCTTGGTTCCCCATAATCATCAGAATGGCTCTTTAACTATTCATAGCATTTGGATGCACCACCATGGAGGCTCAGATCTCAGATGACATTTAGAAGATTTCCAGATTTGGAGTCTTGTCTGCAACAGGAGTTCCCTGATGCTCCAGGAATCCTTACTTCAAGTGCTGAGCTGAAGAGCACTTAAGCCAAGGATTTGGGGCTCCTTCCTCCGAGAACAGAGGGCAGTGACTATCTGGCAGCCCTGCAGCCACAAGTCTGGGGCTCGAGGAATCCATCTGCGGGGCCTTCGACATGCCAGCATCTGCCTGCAGCTCTGCAGCTCAAACCTCTGCCCATCACCTGGTATCTCCTGGCTGCAGAGAGTGTTCATGGTGTGCATTCACTGATCATTTATGCTCCATGAACTAGAATAATGTTTAGCAGTATTTTTAGGAAGCTGACTTCTAACTATATTCTGGCATGCTCCATTATTTATGGCATAATTTTTTGGTAATTTTAAACTTTTTATAACATCAAACTCGAAAAATTATAGATTTGCAATATTTTGATGTCTTTCTTCTATCCTTTCATGGCAACATCTACAATCATTACTAGAAGGAAAAGTTGCATTATCATTCTCTTTTGTAATTTCCTATCGTTGACTACACATCTTAGTGCAAGGGTCATAGTTTTAAAGATGGTTGTCTGATTTTGGCTATGTACAGCTATAGTTTTTCATGTAATAAAAATGCTTGTAGTCGGGTGTATACACAAGGGCCTGTAGGCTGAAAATTCAAATTTGAGCCAAAGCTGCAAATTAGTCATCCTAGAGACTCATCAAAAATGCATTCTTTCCCGCCATTCAGCCTTATTCCATGTCTTTCTCACTTGCAAAATAAACCCCATGTAATGAGCTCTTGGTTATTCCCTTTTCTCCCCCTTTCACTCCTAAGTCTATCTACAGCTTCTAGGAATACTTACTCTAAGTGTACCACCATCCTTTTAATTAAGCTGTGATGTGGTAAATGTAAGCATATATAGTAATTTTCAGCTGACTTTTTTTCAAGTTTAATTCATATTCTAAACATGCATCAACCAACTCTTGAGTTTGCCACTAAAATAAGGATTAAGTATTCGTTTGGCATGCTTATCATACACTGGCTACTGCTATACCATGAGAACCAGATGGAATAAAAAATCTCATCCTGAATTTTTCCAAGGGCTTTTTCTTTAAAGAAAAAACTGGAAAATCAGTAAGGCAATAATAATAATAACAGCAGAAATGTTTACAGCATGGATTGGAAAATGTGTTTGTCCTTGCTGCTGGAATTACCTATCCTCACATTTAAACCTACTGTTTTCAAAGATGTGTGATCTTTTCTGACATGAAATTCCCGAGACCTGCAGCACTTTAGTTGCTCCCATTAGCACATGAAACAATGACTAAAAGTTTCAGTGTTATACAGCAAGTTCATCTTAACTGTTGTTCATCATATTTCATTCCTTTTGTAAAAATCCTCTAATTCACAACACTCTTACCAAAATAAAAAGAAACCTAAAAACCAACCAACCAAAAAAAAAAGCCTTACCAAAACCCAAAACCACCACCCCAAAACATCCCCAAGAGCCCCAGCTATTAGAAGAGGTCATGGAAATTTCTTTCCTTCTGGAAGTCTTCCAATAGTTAAAACTGTCTTCTTTTTATGCCTCTAAGCTACAGTATGCAAAAATCAGTCCTACTAAGATATAATTAGAAGTGTAGGATAATTCTAATGTTGTTTTACAACTGATGAAATCTGCTTCAGCTCTGTCTACCACCTGATTACCATGGAAACCATTGCTGGCCAACAGAGTAATTCTGATCAAAAGGAATTATTATTAATCTTCCCAGTCAAGGGTGGATGGAGGTCTGGACAGCTTATGTTAAATTTTCTGGTACAGGCTGAAAGGTTCAGTAAGGGTAAATATTAATTCTTAGTCTGTTAGAGAGCAAGAGTATTTCATTATGAGACAAGTACAACCTGCTGTCCAAAGTTCAGGTACTGGCAGATTGCAATATGGGCATCCAGGAATTGGACATAAATAAGGGTAGTTTTCTGGATGGTAAGGAGCCGCAAGAAAAACTGACATGAGAAAATTAACTGTCTGTTTCAAGGATAGTCAAATGATAGCTTAAAACCTAATGCTGAAAGGAGAAAGTAGTAAGAATGTTGTACACAGGTTAGTGTTTAGACAGGTAGATAGCTATTCTTGCCAAAATATACTCAAGTTAGAAAAAAATGCTTCAGTTTTTTGCTTTTTCAAAAAAAAAAGTAATATGTTTGTTTAACAAAGGCATTTGTCATGGTTTGTAATAAACATTGAAATCTACATATTTTACAGAGATTAGAGAGGAGGTGATAGAATCTGAATTCAAACTTCTGCTATTCGAACAAACAGCATTTGTTGTTTATAGCAAGACTCTGAAAGCAGAAGAGAGGCCACCATTCTCCAAGAATTCCCTGTCTCTTGAAACATGTGCAAATTGATCATCATCTGGCGTTTCTAGACTTGAGAAATTTTCCAGTTCACAAATTGATGTTTATAGCAGACAACACTCATATAATCGTAGAATATTTTGGTCTTGAAGGGGCCAATAAAGGTGACCTAGTCCAACCCCCTGAAATGAGCAATGACAGCTTCAAGTAGACCAGGTTGCTCAGACCTTGAATGTTTCCAGAGATGGGGCATCCATCACCTCTCTGGGCAACCTGTGTTAGTGTTTCAACACCCTCATTGTGAAAAAACTTTCTTATATCTAACATAAGCTGATCAATGCCTTGAAAAACATGTTACATGTACATCAGAACTGTAGAATTCCAATTTTCCTGTGATTAATATTCAAAAAGACTACAAAGAGAGGTTTTAAAAAGCAGAAAACATCATGAACTTGACATGAGGAAAGAATGAATGATGAATCTATACTGAAAATAACTGTAATTGTAATAATTTTGTTCTGCTTCAGATAGAATAAAAAGGTATTTTTACCTTTTACTTAATAAATAAATGTTTTACTTTTGTCTCATTTAGTGGAAGAATGAAAATTAGACAATTAGTTCCCAGTGAACTCACTTACAATTAAATGCATAGAAAATTAGCAATTATTTGTCTCAGTCAAGCTGTTCTTCCAGGCTGTTTCTGTATACAGTGGGTTTAGGTACCTTCAGACAATGATTTAACTCCATCTTAAAATGGTGTTATTAACCTAAATTTCAAAGTGGCCTTTCATTTCCTTTAACTATAAAGGCAGCGTGGACAGTATGTTCAATTTGCTTTTTGAAGACTAACCTAGGTGAATGAATCTACTAGTTGAGGATCTTCCCAGCTGACTGAGTTATTTAGTGGTTAACCACTTGTTCTCTTTGTCTAGTACTGCCCCATTGACTTTAAAAAAAAAACCACAGGCCACACTGGTATAAGTTTTCTCTGTAGAACAGATTGGAAGATTAATATCAGGCTGGGGTGTAAAGCTGTTGGGAATGACAGGGAATGGATCATTTTTAGTACAGCAACAAACTAAGGCCATGGTGACAAGAGGGTTGGTTTTAGGTTTGCTTTCTGGTTTTATTTTGTGTATGCGTGACTGGATTAATACTGACTGTCCAAACATACTTATTTTCCTAGATTTTGTATAAATAAAAAATGAAGGAAACATTTTGCCTACTCTAATGATTTGGAAGATGAAAGTAAGTACTGGTGTGTTGGAAGCCAAAAACACGGAAGGACTCTGTACCTCATCATTGTACTTTATAATATCAGACTCTCAGTTTCCCAATGGGAAATAAAACAGGACTTCTTTCTTACTGTCTTCACCCTTGGTGGCCAATTAAAAGCTTTTTTGGTTCCAGCTGAAGACTTGGCAGGTCTACTGTTTTGGCCACAATGTGATGAGGAGTATAATGAAAGTTAAAGTTAAATTACAGTTCAACACCTGTGGCTGGCTTGGCTCTGTATTCACATTTGACTTCAAGCCAAGGCAAAGCCAGAGTGAGAATCTTCTAATGTTGTTTCTTGGCAGTCAAAGTCACCTTAAATATCAGTTAATGTATTTATCTTTTCTCATTTATATAGTTAGCTCCAATGCTTTGACTTCCATCTTGCTCAAAGGGACAAACTAGGACCTTGGCACACTTCCATTACCACAGCTTTGGCTGAAGGAGTTATTCAAATTTAAAATAAATTTACTTTCTGAATGGAAAAGATGAAGCACTGCAGTTACTGAACTTTATAATGAAGTACACTGTTGTTTTCTCAAAATCTGTTTGGACCTTCTGTTTGAATAGATATCTTGGTTTAATCCCCACTAGTAACTGAGCCCCACAGAACCACTTGCTCACTTGCCCACCAGTGGGGTGGAGGGGAGATTTGGAAAAGTAAAAGTGAGAAAATTTGTGAGTTGAGATGAAGACACTTTAATAAGTAAAGCAAAAGCCACATGCAGAAGCAAAGCAAAACAAGGAATTAATTCACCACTTCCCATGGGCAGGCAGGTGTTCAGCCATGCCCAGGAAAGCAGGGCCCCATCATCTACAACAGTTACTTTGAAAGAGAGAAGTCATCAACGCCAATGCCCCTGCTTCCTTCTTCTTCCCCCAGCTCTACCTGCTGTGCATGACACCGTATAATCTGGAATGTCCCTTTGGTCAGTTGGGGTCAGCTGTCCTGGCTGTTACCCCTCCCAACTCCTTCTGCACCCCTGGCCTCCTCACTGATGAATGAAAAGGCTATGACTCAGTGTGAGCGCTGCTCAGTGATACCACACTCCCTGTGTTATCAACCCTGTTTTCAGCAAAAATTCAAAACATAGCCCCATGCCATCTACTGGGAAGAAAATTAACTCTAACCAAGCCAAACCCAGCCCAACGGGAAATGATTTTCTATTCTGTGAAGTCTTTTGAGATTTTTTACATTTTGTGGTCTGCATTTAATAAAACTAAGATTTCTGAAACTCTTCAAGAGAAAAGTAAGACTTATTTACCCCAGAATAGTCATTTTTCTGAGGACTACTTTACTTTCAGAGAATGGATAATAAATTGTTTTTCAGAATTGACACGAATGAGGCAAAGCAGGCACTTGGAGCTGGCTCTTTAGAGTAAGTAAAACAAATCCATTTATTGACTCTTTTGGTTAGGTTTCTCTCAGTCTCATTATGGTTGTCGCTCTTTGAACTTTTTATTAAATAGGCACTTGAACAGGATCTTTGTTCTTTATCAGGAGTGAGTACTCTAAATTCTCCTTTATGTAAATCAATATGCCAAAAAATGGAGTAGGGACACAGCAAAAAGGAATGGTATTTATCTTACAGACAGCATCCATGTATGACCTACCTATCTAGACTCCGATTACAGGCTACAGAAGAGAAAGGAAGTTCTAGGCATAATTCATCTTATCCTACAGCAGATATCTAATAGATCAAATAAATTCCATGCTAACAGCATCTATTTCTCTCCATTGATTCTGAAGGAAACCAAACTGATTAGTTTGTTGCCGACTAATGGTTTTGCGTCAAGTGGGTAAGATTAATTGTACCCATGTTGTTGCTACGGTCTGATGTTTTGACTATTTGTCTGAAAACAGGTGGGGAGACTCAGCCCCCTTAGAAATACGGTAGTGGGACCACAAAATGTTGCTGGTACTTTACAGCGAGGTTAGATTAGCAATAGAAAATGACTGGGGTAGGCAAGTGTACTATACTTGAGCAAGGTGTGGTGCTGAAGGCAGGTGTTCAGACATGATATTTAGGAAAACAGAGTTCCTTTAATTTTTTATCAGTGAAATATAGGTAGTTCTTGAAAATGTTTCTAAATCTAAAACGATGCCATTTAATTACTTGCTGTCTTAACTATTACTCTTAGTTTCTTAATGAATTTGTGTGTATACGAGCTCTATTAAAAATAAAGTTAGCTAAAATTTTGTTCTTTCTATACCTCTGTTGCTTTCAATGTTAATGATGGTTACATTACAGAAGTGGTATACGAACATTAACAGATTTATACTATACTGTTCTTTGACTATATCAATATAAACCACTGGTATCAGTATATGCATATAAGTATTTATGAATGCATATATACAACCACACATATATGTTTTCATAGCTGTTATCTGTCCTTAGAAATGAAACCTATAGTACTAATCAAGACAAATGTTCGCGTATTACAGTAGAAAGATTACAGGTCACATGCTTATTTTTAATGATTAGATAGTTTTAATCTCCATCTCAACCCCTTTCTAAATGCATCTCAATAAACGTATATTGGGAAATTGCTTATTTTATTTCTATTTGATATTTTGGCATTGGTTTTGGTTGTTTATTGAACAGTTTGGTAGGGTATTTTGTATTTTTTTTTGATCCATTGATTTCCTGATTACAGCTCAGAAATACTATATAGTGTCTGTTGCATTTCCTACTTCAAGGCATTTTTCTTAGAAAAATGAATGTTAAACCCAAAATTAACAAACCCACTGTTAACTGGAGGAAACAAGAGCATTCTAAACTTAGATAAATAGAAAATCTGGGACTCTATAACGTAATTCATGCCTAAACTATGTGTTGAGGTATAGTTCTGCTTTCATTCATATGCAAATATTATGTATTTGAAAGGGAGGGATTCATAGGTGGTTTATTATCTATTAAGATTTATCTGTCCTATTATAGCTACAGTCCAGAGGGTGGAGTGCTACAGATAAGATCTATTAACAGAACTGACTAAAAAAGAAATAAATTTAAAACTGAAACTTTAGATAATGGGTCACTGCCACAGTTTTCAAGACTGTAGTTCAATCTTCAACACTGTACTTCTATTACAGCTTTTGATAAAGAAATACTGCTGTGAAGTTTTGCCTCTAGAAAAACGAAGTGCAATTCTTGCTGTTCAGGAGTTGAGAGCTGAGACCAGATTGTGCTTTAGAAAATCATAGCTGTCATTTTTTCTACTCTTGTTCCTAAAGGAAAGTAAACTATGTCAGTTGTGGATATCTGACTCATTCCTTCTTTCTGCAGTATCTCATCTGTGCTAGCCATTTCAGGGTGACAGCTGAGTAAAAGCTCTGACTGTATCTCCATCTACATGTTTCCACCTCTCCCAGATTTTGAGAAAAAGTTGCAGCCCACAGAGATAGCTGTTATAAATGCCTTTGGGTTAATTTTATCCTTTTCTGACCTGCATTTTAATACAGATAATAGCAGATAGTAGACAGGTCTGAAGATTCAAAAGGGCTGCAGATCATACTATTAATACAGCCACAGGTAAAGGGATACCTGTGCTGAGCTTCTGATTAGCTAAATAAATTTGTTGTACATGCTAAGTGCAATAGGTATGATACAGATAATTTTTATGTAGACTCCTGCCATCCCCTGTGAAATTTGTGTTGACTAAGGAATGCATCTTACGAAGCACCAGGAACTTGCTGATTGTTTAATCAATATTTGTACTGCCTAGTCAAAATAAAACCAAGTTGTAAGCCTGTCTGAGTTCAAGAAGAGTTTGGACAATGCTCTCAGGCACATGCTGTAACTCTTGGGTCACTGGTCCTGCGCAGGGCCAGGAGTTGGAATTGATGATCCTGATGGGTCCCTTCCAGCTCAGCATATTCTGTCATTCTCTGATTCTGGGATACTATAATACTATTAGTGGAATTGCAGTGCTGATTACACTTATATATGGTTTTATTAAAATATTGCTAATACACAGTAACAAAACATGGAGCATAGATACATACGAAGTTTCTCATATCTGTCTGCTTTTTCTGATCTTGTGGTAACCCTCCCAATGCTCTGCTGGATTCCAAGGTAAATGAACCATTTGCATTACAGAAAACATAATGCATCCTACCTATTCAGTTACAAGAACTCCCTCTTTGGCAGTTTCCCCTTAACTTTCTTAAAGCATAGAGATGTGTTTGTGTGAGGACTTTTGTCAGCTTCTTTTCAGGAATGGTGTTTAATTTTAACTTTGTGTTAATTCAACTTGGAATATTTTTCTTATCCAAATTACTAAATGGCAACTATAAAGCCATGTTTCTATCCTTTGTCAGTGATTGCATCAGCTCCAATACATTCCTTAATTTTGATACCATGCTAGTGTGATGGACAGTTATCTGAGAGCAGCTCGCTGGAAATACAGGGACAGGAATGAGGACATTATCACCCCTTGATGCAAAAGTCATACATGTGAACGGAGGTACTCCAGGAACCCAACTTATTGCTGTGGCTGCACTGTGAAGACGAGATGCTAAGGCTGCCTTTTGTTTGACTGTTATAGGAGGCGCATATTGCCAGTAGAAATTCTTTCTGTGATCTCACGTAAAAAAATATAAGCCTGTATACCTAGGAAGTTACCTAAACAGTGAGACCTTCATATCAAATCTTTGGCCTGCCTCTTGCCTTAATGGTTTCATTTAAACTAATACATATGAAAGGTACTTGACAGTGTATGATCTGAGTGCTTGTGAAAAAGGAAGAAGCTAATCTCATGAAAGTTGTTAATAAGTCTTAAAGTATTATCAATGTTTTAACATATTATTCACTTCTGTATGGTATTAGGGAGAGGGGAGTTGGCTAATGTGATAAGAAACCAATTAATATGATCCGAAAGCAAGTGTATGATAAGACCATTGCTCAGAACGTTGGTGGCTTTGATAAAACCTCCCACACAGTCATTCAATAGCTTCTTCATTGCAATTGTGACAGGTTTTTTTAACGTCCATCATAGGAGAACATGGGGATTTGTTTGTTGCTGTTTATGCAGCTTGAAGCATTATCAGCAATGAAGTAACATTGGAAAACATCAGATTACCTCTTTTTTTGAAAAACACCTATATAACCAGCTGACAGCTAAAACTCATGCGTAACTGACGCTTTTTAATTTTATGTGAATACTCTGCTCAAACCTTATCCCTTCCATTTGGAATATAACAATTATCATCCCAGTGAAATACAGATATTTTATAATTTAACCTGGAGTGAAAGAGCTTCTCTTATGAACCTCAGGATAATCTTGGTTTTGAGAGATGTGGAACTCAAGTTTAAATAATGTGCGTATTTATAGGCACCGAGTGTGCTTCAGTAAACACATGAGCTTGAACACATACTTTGAATAAAACTTCTAAAAATGTTGTATATTCTACATGTTCTTACACGCATGTTCTGCAGTCTAGTTTATCAATAAATAAGAAAAAGAATTGAATATATTTCATTTTTATTGATGATGTTGTCCTATGCAGTATGGTGTTTCAATGATTGCTAAGTGCATCTTTAATACCCCTATTAGAGTTCAACAGTGGTGAAATTTGAACGATTACATTATTAGATTTTCCTTTATTTTTTAGTCTCTTTCATGTGCTGCTGCTTAACATTTTATTATATATAATGGTCAATTTCTACTTACCACAGATATTGGTTTACTCATAAATTGTTGAGTCACAATGGAGCACTATGTCTTTGAACCATGCAATAGATCCTGTGTTGGAGCAATGCTGAAACTATTTTGACAGACATTTGTAGTTTTGGATTGTGATTTTCCTGGGATCTCCAGAAGCTTGTCATGCTGTGTCACTGTAAAATTATGATATGTAAGACAATATATATTTCCATTTCTGATTTTTTTTTTTCCATTAAGGCAAGTCTGTTAATGGCTGCAATAAAAAAGCGGATTTTTAAAAAGAGATCGTTAAAGTGGAAACAAGCAGTGTAGAGCAGGTGAATAACGAAGCTTAATTCTTTCTATCTCATAAATGGATAGGCAGGACATTAAAAAGAAATGAACAGTGGAAAGTCTAAAGCTAATGGAAGAAGTGAAAATTACTCTTTCCATACACAAAGTGCATTCTCTTTAATTTCTTTCTGATCATAAGTTGGCACCCTGTGCTGGAAAAGAGTAAGGCCAGCAGATGCTGCCTTCTAAGGCATGTTCAAATATGTTCTCAGCTTGAATTCAGAAGACACAGCTGACTTCATTTAAAACTGGGGTAAGAAGATGAATGCAAGATTTAAGATCTGGGTGACAGCAGTTAAAGAAAGCTAATCATATTTTAAGTTAAAAATTGTTTAAATTTGTTGCCAAAAAGAAGTTGTTAAACACTCATTTGCTTTTTCAAAGTGGAGAATTAAAGCCTTCAACAATGTGCTTCTTTTTTACTTCTCCTCTCCCAATAAAAGAGATGAAGTTGCCTTTTCTGAAAGAGATGTTGAACTCAATAGCTTTGAGATTAAAGCGCTGCTATGTGCATTTTAATTTTATTTTTATTATGTTACCTTAAATATTTTCTTTTAAATTCTTCTTTTGCATTTTGCATTTTCAGTCCACTATGTTCTATTCTAAACATCACCGAGCTTGTAATTGTTTGAGGCACAAATAATAAAAGCTAATTTGTTGACATTCCCTGAAACACCAAGGAATCCAGCCGAGACTGAATGGATTTCTCTATCCATTCCTTAAGAGGCAGTTTCTAGTTTAATTCCTTCTCTGGCAAAGTATGTTTCATTGAGGCGTAAATTCAGGGATCTAAAGGTTATGAATATAGCCCTTTGCTGTCCTATTTATTCATCTGGGGTCATGGAAGCTCAGCCTGAGATACCAATCCCTTTCTAAGACAGAAATAGAGAATACAGTAAATAGAATGAACTATTTCCTCTATGTAAATAGCAAACACATTCAGTAATGTTATTCACTACTTTTAAAAATTTGATAGATACTATGAGGACAGCCTCTCAAATAATCAAAATACCTAACTATTGTCATATTAAATCTGTGAAATGTCAAAAGCTTATCTAAATGAAATTCTTTCCCCGGATCTTCCAAACAACTGTATCTTTCTGAGGTTGTTGCTGCGGGTATTCTTTTTTAAAAAAAAAAAAAAAAAAAAAGTTTTCTTGTTAAATGCTTACATTATTTAGCTCACAAGCTGTTTCATATTATTATCCAGCAATATAATTGCTAATTCTTATTGCTATAATGATATTTCACCCTGGATTGTCTCAAAGTCATTTACTTATTTTAGTTATTGCGTTTCATAGTGCTCTAAATTTCTAAGCATGGAGTAGATTGAGAAAAAAAAAAGTACTAGCTGGGACTAATATAATTGTAAGAGAAAACTGTAAGAGAAAATAGTACTATCTGAATGACTTTAAATCCTTTCAATCACTGACACTGTAACTATCACTGTGATTTTTGTAATTCCTAGGAAATATGTAAATTTTATATTACCTATAAAAATTGTTATTTTTAATTGTGGTTAATGTTCCTCTGTCATGTCTTCATGCAAAAGGTGATAGTCAAGAACATTCTGGATATAAATGAGGAATTTAGTGTTTCTAAGGGAACAAGCTTAGTGTCATTGTTCTTAAAAATTATGACCAAGAGCGGGAGTGCCTAAATCAGTCAGGGAGTGGGGATGTTTCATACAATTCTTGATCCCATGTTGCTGCTGCCAGCAGAACCCAGGATAAAGTTTTGAGGGATGAACCCAAAGAATACAAATAGAAACCCTTAAACACATGTGTACATAAAGAAAAACCACTAAGTACTTTAAATCTGGTGTCCACATCTAAGAGAGGTGTGAAGGCTCCTGTTATAGTCAGTGACCCCCTTGTCTCAGTACCTAAGTATCTAAAGCTTGATTTAGCTGCTCACACAAAGGTGCATGATACTATGTATGATAAAAATCTGCTTAGATCCCGTAAATAAGTAAGCCAGATAGCTCTGCCAGCTTTGACAGTAACTTTGATTAATTCCACTAAAATAAAAAAATTAAAAATCACACTTTTTTTGGTTTATTCATTGCTTAATATTCTTTTGCTTAGCAGTAATCAATTTCCACACTGACATAAAGCCCTTGGCTTTTACTCCCTAATTTATTCTCTTAGGAGCCACGTAAGTGCCCTGCAAAGCTAAAAGTTCATTTCATCTTTCTTTAATTGCACATTAATTTCATGTAACTTTTACAAGAACATCATTGAAAAGCAAGATAATTTGACCTATTCTTTTATAATTAAAGAACTACAAATGCAGGGGAAAAAGAAGTTGCTGAAATTCTCCTTATATTAATGAATTGGGCTTTTAATTGATTACACATTTAACTTGTCATTTAAAACTATGATAATTATAGGTTAGCTTTTCAATTTAGTTGATAATCTGCTAATTCTTATTTAATAAATTTATTAATTAAAATATATAGGCTTTGTCTTTATTTCTGTGTGACAGCTATCAACCTAAGTTGATAATTCATGCAGTGCAATATCAGAGAGCACTCACAATTATATCATTCCATGTATAGTTTGGAGTCATCAGAAAGGGAGGCTAGCAGGCATAATTGCTAAGATTAAAATATTAATGCAGTTCTTTCAGTAATTTATTAATCTGTAAAAATGTAACCTGAAAACTTATTTTTCTTGTTACGGCTCATCTGTGTCTCCAGAGTTTTTCTTTGCCTCCCCACTTCCCAGCACCCCACAAAAATGACAACTTGAGTTTGAATTCAACTATTTTAAAATATGAAAGTACGTGGAAAATTTGTAAAACACAGCCTTGATACCCCTGTTTAAAATCATAGCTGTGCTGATTTTGAAAGGACATATCCAATCATGGATATGTTTAAAATGCTTAATGGCTCTGCTTAAAATTAATTTACCTGTTAGTAACTCTTGATATTTTGTATGTGCACTGAACCTGGCTGGGATGGAGTTCATTTTCTTCGCAGCAGCTCATAGGATGCTGTGTTTAAGATTCCTGACCAAAACAGTAAATATAAGACACTAATAATCTATCTTTTGCTGAATACTCTTTGCAAGGCCATCTCTGCTTTTCACTCTGCTTCCTTCTCCCCACCTCCCACCAATGAATAGATTGGTCAGTGCTCAATGGGTTGGGAGTTGAAACACCTGTGCAGATCACCTAAACTAATCAAAAAGATTCTCCATACCATGCAACGTCATGCTCAGAAATAAAAAGGGAGAGAGGAAGTTTTAGGTGGTTAGCTGTCTTTTTCTTGGGGCCTGGCTGAACATTTGTCTACCCTTGGGACATGGTGAGTGAGTCCTCTTGCATAATTTTGTTTTGTTTTTGTCTTCACTCTTCTTATCCTTATTAAAGAATTCCTTCTATGTTATTCTTTTGTTTTATTTCTTTTTAAAAATCTTGATACGAAGTGATTTATTTTTCTTTTACTTTTTCCTTTCCTCTTCTTCTGTCTCAGTGAAGGGTGGATGGAGGAAGTGAGAGAGCAGGTGTGTGGTGCTTAGCTGCCCACCAGGGTTAACCCACAACAGTAGGACAATTTTTACAGTGAATGTGAAAAAAAATGTGTCCAAGTGACCTTGTGATCAGTTTTCTAAAGAAGATTTAAGACACTTCCTTGATTAAATTAAGGGAAATGGATTATAGACTACAGAATTGTGCCGATTTGCTCTAATCGTGGTAATCACTTCTGAAGCCAAATATGTGAGATGTGTTTGAGAGAAAAATCATGCTAGCTTAGTGATGGACTTCTAAGTAGAATCAAGAGGAATTGTAACTATGAAATACTTGAAGCAGGTTTCTTTACCAAGCTGGCAAATGAAATCACACATCTAGCCAAGACTTCAAAGTCTTGGCAGTTCCAAGATTCCATCAGCTTCTGTCTTCTTGTTCCTAGTTATTGGTTGCTCCCATATCTAATTCATTATTCCTCTTCTTCTAAGCTTCTCTACACTTTTTTCCTACCCAAACTGTTTATTTCAGTTTGCAGCAGTGCCCTACCATTTTCTCATCACTGCAAAAAAATATTTGTTGAAATTCATTAAAACACCTTTTTGAGATTTGAGCTTTCCATATGTTTAGCCAGAACACGTCCTTTGAACTATTAAGTCCATGTGAAAATTGATGGGCTCTAGGCCCTCTTGTCTGGTGTCCTTGTGTGCTGTAATCTCCTGGTGTACATCTTTCCAAGTTGCTGAGAACTGTGAATAACATTTTCAGTACTGCTTTTCTCTGGTGGTAGTGGGATCTGTGCGTATGCTGGAGTAAGTATCGGGCAACACAGCACAGGTCAGAGATGACAGAAGCCATTTTGAGCCTCCTATATTGAAAGAAATAAGCATGCTTTAGAATATCAACTGTATAAAATAGTGTTTTTCTTCTGGAAGATGAACCTGAAACGACAAAACAGAAAAAACAACCAAAAAAAAACCCCAACCAAACAAAAATCCCCCCAAAAACACTGAACACCCACATTATAAATTAATCACTAACTAGAATCACCAACCCTAGTTCACTTTTTTGGTACACATTCATTTAAGGTAAGCCCCGCCATGGAATGGAAGCAAGAACACTTACTAATGTTACTTTTTAGTAGCATTTTTAATTTCACAGAAATATTAGTCTTAAGCCACAAATTTACCATATCCAGGTTACAATACTTGTTTCCAGCATCTAGGTTACATATGCTTTTATTAACACTTATTTTTATTAAATTTCTAAAATATATTTAGGAAAAGAGATTGCAACAAATTCTTTCTATGACACCAAGTTAAAGTTTTACACCTTTAACAAATTATCTGGACCATCTAAAGACACAAATGTGGTTTAAGCACACACCCCTCTTCCCCTACGTCAGTGGAATGGGAAGGAGAATCAAAGTAAAACTTGTCTGTTGAGATAAGAACAGTTTAATAATTGAAAATAAAGTAAAAGACAATAATAATGTTAAATAATAATAATGACAATAAAAAGTTAAAAAACGGGTAATGAACAGTGAAGTTGCTCATTACCTGCTGATAAATGCCAGGCCTCCCCTATCCCAAACCCAGACTTTTGTGTTACCCTTTTGGGTAGCTTCTCTCAGTTCATACACTGGGCATGACGTTCTGGAATGTGGAATATCCCTGTGGTTAGTTCGAGTCACCTATCCTGATTGTGCTTCCTCTCAGTTTCTTTTGCATTCCCCCTCACTGGCAGAGCATGAGACAAGAAAAAAGTCCTTGACTTAGCAAAAACCAAACCATCAGTGTGTTATCAACGCCCTTCTCATTCCAAATCCAAAACACAGAATTGTAACTGAGAATAAATTAGCTGAAACCAGGATACAAACAATGAAACTTGATGCAAGATTAAAGAGTAGGGCACTTGTTTGCAAGTCTACATAAAGAGCGTAAGAAAATGAATTTTCTTTTGGTTAACAGTATTTTGTGTAATAGCTACTTGAGCATAAGTTTTGGGGACAATTATTTTCTGAGTCTTCCTACATGACCTTGTTGCTGAGAAGTGATCCTAATCAATTATTTCAAAGGATTAAAAATTAGTCCTTGCCATATTCTGGTCACTGCACAGTGAAGAAAATATTGCTTTGAAGGCAGTGTAGCCCCATGTGTTTAGTAGAAAGAAAGCAAACCTCATGTATCATCTTTGTGAAAAGTCCCCAAATACGGTCTTTGATGATCCTAGCTAGCCCTGTGGCACTGAAGTATTGTGCTGTTAGTTATTAGCTGCTGGTACCAGGCTTTTACAGGCTCTGGAGTCTGTAAATAAGCTTTGCTCTCATAGTAACGCAACACAGTTCCAGTCCAGGCAGTTGTGTTACCTTTGTGATTATGGGATAATTGCTTGGCATGTGAATGCTTTTGTTTGATCCCTATTCCATGTCGTTTCCCATCACTATAACCAAGAAAGTGCATTTGAATTTACACTTTCTGCAAAAGAAAGCACAACACTTAAATGTTGCTTAGATCTGTTTAATAGCCTATTCAACATAATTGATTTAGTTGTTACTAGGAGCATAAATTCATAGCATTACAGAAGCTGTTTTTTGTTTATTTAATCCTATCATTTTAATCTGTACACTCATGGGAGATGATGTTCATGAAATTTAATGAAATCCTGATCTTGTTAGTGTCAAAGGAATTTTATGATTGTCTTTTTTAAATAAGAAATTCACATGCGTTAATCAGGACTTCTGTGGATTCAGATTTCCCTTTTGTTTCATTCAAAAAATTTTTGCTAAAGTAATGGATCATCTACAAATTTTTATCCACAAGTTAAGAAAATTGTTTCCTTCTTAATGATTGTTCTTTAAGAGTTTATACTTCTATAGTTATTCTTTGCCACTTTTCAGAAGCATTTAAAAAAAGAACTTTTTCCAATCACAGCAACTTCATTAGAAATAGACATGCTCCAAAAAAGTTACTTTAAAACAATGAAATTTGTGGTTATCATCTAGATGGTGTTGATAAATAGTTCAATTCTTGTGCATAAAAAGCTGGTGTAAAATTGGAGTCTTGGCAATATTTCAATGAGATGCTAAAAATATAAGTTAATTCTCAAGATGTTAAAAACCTCTGGACATTGAAATTAGTAGTGTCTCTACCATCTCTGGTATTTTTTTAGGCCTGCTTCACAAACAAATTGTGAAACCTAGGGGCAAGTGAGCTGTATCTATGATATTATTTGTGTGATAGTAATGCTAAAAAACATCAGATTGGGCAGTTCCTCGTCCCCTTGCAGAACCATGTCACATCATTGCAAGTAATGATTTATCTAGCCTTTGCAATAGCATCTACAGTGATAGTGCCCTGACAAAATGCCCTTAAGGAGCTTATTTCTGCAACAAATTGATCTTTAAGTTAATACCCTTTTCTTATTTACTGCCACCACTTTTCTGTTCTTTGCTTTTGGCCAATGCCCCGTCGCTACCATTTTCTAGGCTAAATAAGTCCCTTCTTTCTTTTATATAGTGTTACCCTGGAGGTACTTGAAGAGACTGATCATGTCCCTGGCGTTTTCAGTTTGGTAGATGGCACTAGATCATTTAGTGTTGCTTCATATGGTTTATTTTCTGGTTGTTGTGTTTCATTTTGTTATCGATCCTTGTGTTCCTGTAGTTTGTTCTGTCCAACTCATTATCTGTGAGAAATAGCATTGCAGATACTGGGCAATGGACTCGTGAGGATATGCAGCTTCCCTGCCCAAAGTGGAGCAGTAAAAGTGCTTCTGTTAATGCTGAACGTGGTTGCTGTCCTGGGGGTGCTGGTATCATAAGAGATGGGTCCTTGGGGTATGCCACATAGTGCAGTTATTATTGGTGGGGGAGACACAAAACCAAGTAGCACTTGAGGCTCCATTTTGACTTGGAGAATTGTTTTGTGATCTTTGCCATGGTCTACACTGAGACGTGAAATGAAGGCTTCCCATAGATGGCATAGAGGTGTTGAGGAACAGCAAGGGAAAGGTTCAGTTGGGATGTTCATACTATAAAAGGCCAGGCAAATTTTTTTGCAGACTCAGATTGTTATCAGACACACTCTGTAAGATTTCTTTGTCTTTTTAATTCTGTTCTGGTACTCTTCCATTGCAGCTAACTATGCATCCAATTGTATACACACCCTTACAGTAAGTCAGGGTAATAATTTCTACCTGGGCTGCTTCTGAGGGTATAAGTTTGTGTCTTGTCATGCTTTAGCATTCCTTTAGTGATGAGGCTTTCACTGCTCCTGAAAGTGAATGGGCCTGGAGAAACCAGGGCAGATTATTTCATACCCCCCTCATCTGATAGCTTTATAGGTACCTTGAGGATGGAATTGGTAAGTTTATACCTTCTCTGTGTGTGTATGTATGTGCTTATAGACATACTCTCTTCATGTATCATTCAAATGTAGACAGTGGTGGAATTACTTCAAGGTCCTAGAAATCTCAGCTGCAGTGCAGTATAGTAGACTATGTTTCTTTATGTGGTTTTTTTGGATTGTTCTGTTTTCTTTTTCTAAGTGTGGGCAGCTGAGGTGTTGACTACAGTGATGTTGAGTACAAGCATGGATATTTACATCTAAACAGAAAATAATCTCCAGAATTTCAAGGAGATGGAAGACTGTCATGGTAGCATTACAAAGAGAGCAGGTAGCAGAAATCTTGTTTCAGCTGCACACTTTGCAGTGCTGCTTTCACCTTGGATTCATTTCTAGCAGTTGGCTGCACCTGCACTCACCCCAAGGGGCTGATCCCATGCCAAGCAGTGCCGAATGGCTCATGTGCAGGGCATCACTCATGGCTACCTCCTCCCGCACCAGACTTACTGTATCCATGCTACATAGCACACAGTTCTGGCTCTCTGTAATGCCTATGTCATCCTTAGACAAAGCAACCATTTTTTGTCTGCTTTCTAAGGTCAGGGTGTTGGAAATACAGTGTATTGCAGTCCTCAGCATGAGAATTTTAAAGCACAAAAGGGAGAATGAGAGTGGCCTCTCCTTTGCTGTGTCCTGAGGGCAGGCGGGACTGTTTTCAGGCAGACAACCTGTGGAAAGTGTGTTAGAGGACTGTGCAGGGCAAAGGAAGCAAATCTGATGTAGTCATGTCTATACAAATGATCCTTGGACAAAGCTCTGCTCGGAACT
This sequence comes from Falcunculus frontatus, assembly GCA_013398115.1. Taxonomy (NCBI): domain Eukaryota; kingdom Metazoa; phylum Chordata; class Aves; order Passeriformes; genus Falcunculus; species Falcunculus frontatus. Next base: position 851,133 of record VZRV01004993.1, on the reverse strand, counting down.
GTACACACGTTTTCTTTTGGAAACAATTAATTGGTTTAGAGAGATTTGTGGAGAAATGAAAAATAGGGAATGAGGACATGAGGAATAAACTGAGTAAAAAAGCTATTTAGCTTACATAAAGGTGTTTGTTGGCTATGGTTTAAGGCGTTATTCTTCACTCCTTATCTCATAAAATTGTATTCCATAGTTTTCTCATTTGTAGATTGGTTGCAAAGTGTAGTTTCACATGTATCAAATTGTTTTACCATGCAGATAAGACAACAATGTATTTTGTCCTGGCTATCACTGAGTAGTGATATTTAATGATCTGACAGCCTTACTCAAATGAAGAATCCATTACTTTAACAGCAGATACAAAATTCCAGAGAAAAATAATATTTTAAACAAAAAAGTGATCTATGTGTGGGTGTGCCTCACTCAGCATTTATTACCCTTTATGGCAACTCAAACAATTTAAGAGATACTTCTTCCTACTCCAGTGTGTCAGCCTGTTTTTTTTGAAGAATGTGCGTTCTCCACAGAAAAAAGCAGTCATTAATCCCGCCTTAGTTCTTGCATTTTTATGTGTTTTGCATACAATTCCTGCACAGATATTTTAAATAAGTTTGTGAGGCTGGTATTACGAAGAATTAAGTTGGTAATTTCCTCATTGTCTCTTGCAAATTTTTAACTGCTTACTTTTGTATGTTTGATCTTGAATCATTCATTTGCTTCCTACTTGTGATGTAATTTAATGCAACAGAACTTTAATGTGACAGTTTAAATGTTATAATGATATGTATATATTATGTACAGCTCATTGTTTTTTATTGCTTGCCGAAAGGAATATATGCTGAGATTTTGGGGTTCTTGTTGAGATTGGATGTGGGGAAAGATACCTTAAACATGTGTTTTCTATTTCATTATATGAATCATACCAAGAGCAAAGTGAATCTTCTATTAGAATAATTCTAACTGTGTGTATTTGTGCAGTACATACTCATCTCTTCTGCCCAGTGCCTAAAGAAATTCTCTGTAACCAAAGTTGTCAAACATGATAAAAGGGATGAAAATAACAAATGTAAAAGATGGCAATAGTCATTCCTATGGGAACCAATTTTCCAAGCTCCATGAGTTCTTCTAGTTAATCGGACATACCTGAGGTAAAGGGGCAATGTCCTGCATCAGTTTGTCTGTCCGGTATCACTCCAGTGTTGCACGTCAGAAGAAACCTTCATGGACGAATGCATTGCCAAGCTAACTTCCAACTTGAGACTACCAGAACAGCAGTGCACCTTCTTGTATGGCTGCATTTTGGAATAGATGTCGAAAATTTCATCCAGTGACCGGTTGGCATTTTTGTCTTCAAAGGCTTTTCATCTAGCTGTTTTGAGTTTCATTCCCTTCCTCATTGCCCAGTAGTACATGTAGCCATGTTACAGACCCATTGATGTCAGTTCAGTCATAGTATGCAAATTCTATATAAATTTGGGATGATGTAGAGATACATTCCTCGGTGGAGAAATGTGCACTAGGTGATATCAGTTGAAGGCTTGCTTAGAAAACAAAGAAAGAATATGATCTGGGATTTACTCTAAAAATACTGAAATTTTTTAGACTAATAGAATCATTCAGGTTGGAAAAGATCTCCAACCAAGAGAGTCCAATGTTAGACCAAATACCAGCATGCCAACCAGACCATAGCACTAACCCCCACATCCTGGGGTTTCTTGAATAGTTCCAAGGATGGTGATTCCACCACTTCCATGTATAGCCCATTCCAATGCTTAACCATCCTCTCAATGAAGAAATTCTTCCTGATGTCCAGCTTGAACCTCCCTTGGGAGAGCTTAAGACTATGTCCTCTTGTCCTGTCTCTGGTTGCCTGGGAGAAGAGGCCAACCCCTACCTGGCTCTACCCTCTTTTCAAGCTGTTGTACAGAGCAATAAGGTCTCCCCTGAGACTCTTCCTCTCCAGGATAAACACTCCCACCTCCCTCAGTTGCTTCTCACAGGACTCACTCTCTAAACCCTTTTCTGGATAAGCTCCTGTACCTCAAGGGTCTTTTTTGAATTGAGGGGCCCAGAACTGGACCTATTACAATACACAAGGTGTGACCAGTGCCGAATGCAGAGGAAAAATCACTTCCCTGGTCCCGCTGGCCACTTTATTTTTTTTCTCACAGGTCATGATTTGTTTGGTCTTCTTAGCCACCTGGGCACACTGCTGGCTCATAACCAGCCAGTTCTAATACGGTATCTATCTTATATTGAATATTTAAATATTTATAATGAATTTGATTATTAATGAAAAATTACTGAAAAATTAAAAAATAATAAGAGTTCTACCAGACTACAGGAAAATATTGGAAAGGTTGGAAAATATTGTTTGGTTCAACACAGCACAGTTAAAAATATTCTATATTGAGAAAAAAACCACTGGATTTTATTTTTCTTCCTCTACACAGTTCTTTTCCATTATTTTTCTTCTCACTGAGAGCCATCTTTTCTTCTTCTTCAGAGAAACTTCTTGCTCTTACTTCCTGCTAGCTACAGAAGTCAAAAGTAATGACCACTTTAAAGTTTTATATATCGGTTTCAAGCTCAACAGATCCAATAAATTAATGAGTACTATGGATCTCCTCTCTGACTTACTGCTTAGGGCCATCTTCAGACAAAAAAAAAAAAGGTTTTGCTTCCTAACTGGAAAGAGCCTTTTAAAACCAAAAAGAATAGAAAGATAAGTAATTCTGAACCTTTCAAGTAAATGACAAACTTTTCAATTGACTTCAGCAAAGGCCAGGTTCACCCTTCGTTCTTTATAAGGTTTGAACAAAGCATGAAGATAACAAGCTCCAGGAAACAGGCCTGGGCTGCCTTCTTGGTTCTATTTGTTGCCTATATGTTCCCACGTCCCAGCTGCGAAATTGCAACTATAACTGCTATGCTTTTTTATCCATAAAATGTCTGTAGGGAAAATACTGATTCAGCAGTGCTTTAACACTTATGACTGTCTCTCTCTCCCACTGACTTAGAATTTTTATAGGTTCTTCATCGTGATTTGGAATTTGAGCAGATGTGCTGAAAGACAAACACACCATTACTGAATTCTGTGGGATTTTTCACATCACTGTATTCTAAGCTGTTTAACTAGGTGGCTTTTTATTTTCCTTAAAAAAAAAAAAAGGCATGATGAAGTGTAAGCACAGAAAATCTGTTGTATCTGTACTGATATATCTGATATATCTATTCTTTCAGCCTGTAAAACTGGAGTCATATATATATGTCCTTTCAAGGGAGCTATAGAGGTTCTACACCCAAGACAAGATAAATAAAACAGGTGAAAGTCATCTTCGGACTAAGTATTCCATGAACTCAGGAGAGTTACATCTGTCCTTATCACAAGGTTTAAATACAAAAGGAAATTATATTTAAAGAACTGTAAATATACATAGTACTTCAGTCACAAATAGTAAGTCAAGGTTACCTTCTCCAGTCAACCTTCCATGTATCAGGAGACCTAATTACAAAAGTGACAGTTTCCCCTTCAGCTGACTAAAGGCAGCACAAAACTATCCACTTCCTCTGTTCATTTCTTGTCCTAACTTCCTTTACAATCAGCTTAGTGGAAAAAGTAATTCTAAAAGTTTTCAAACATTTAAAAGATAAAGAGAGATGCACTACATTTGGATAGATAGAAAAATGTCTAGTTTTACATGTGTCTGAGAAGTGCATCATTGCAACTTAATAGGGACTGAATGGTGACTGGAAAAAAACAAACTACAGATTTGTTATAGCAAGGCTATAAAAATAGAATGGGAAATCTATTTGCCTATAACATATTCAATAAATCTAGAAAGTTAAAAGTATATTTTGAAGTGCTGTAGACTAAAATGCCAAAACAGCACGCCAGTTTTTTAAGTATCTTCAGTTGAGTGTTAAGTTTAAAAACATGTTTGCAGAGGTTTTCCATGATTAAGAGTGGCATATTCACTAATTTCTGCTTGTCTATTTCAGATGTATATTCTTTGTATATAGCTATCTAAAAGTGCCTATCCCTATATTAATCTGTCTGAATATATGGCATGAAGGCCCAAATCTTCCATTAGACATACCTGAGCAGCTCCCTTAAAGAAATAAGAATTTCTTCCTTGAAATTCTTATAGAAAGTTAAAATTAAAACTGTTGAACTCAATGAGACTTCCATAGTGTATGAAAATGATCATGTCATGCTAGACTTGACAGTTCTTTTTATTTCTTCAGAATCCCTATAGTCAGTATTTGGTAATGTTTATGAGGGTTAAACATAATTTTAAGTAGTTTGTTTTCACCCCTCATAATGCAAGTGTTAACCAGCTGTAAGTTTAAAAAAATATGGCTTTATGAGAATTAGTTGCCTCTTCTAGCAGTAAGAGGATAAACATGAAAATCTAATCCCATGTGTTCTGAAATATATGTCTTTGTGCATATAGTGACTATTGCAGGAGAGGAGCTACTGTATGTTTTTTATTTGATATCAAATCACTGTGATTGGGAGAAAGAATGGGAATAGAGCTATTTTTGCTCTTGTTTTCCACAGAAGTACTTCAGTTGTCCTTCATTTACACCCCCTCATCACCCCCACAACACACATTCATTGTGTAATGCTTTATTGTTTAATCATTCATTTAACAAAGGTTTTAAGTCAAGAAGTTTAATTTATCAGTTGTGTAGGATTCTCTTCCTCCTCCTTTCTTCTTGTCTAAAGTAGGATTTGGTACTTTTTGTGCAGTGATGTGAAGGTAAAAACTGAAGTGTTGTTTTATGTATTTCCTTAGGCTCTCCTTTTACATCAAGATTTTTTTAAAGTAGTTAGAAACATAATCCTTTAAAAGGTTCTGTAGTGGAATACTGTTACCTCTTTTCCTGTGGAAGCAAGCCAAATTGTGGTACATAAGGATTAATTTCAGTTTCATTGTTCAAGAAGTGTTTAAAGGACTGTAGTCAGATTAATATGACATGAAAAATGTGAAGTAGGTAACAAATAGAAGGATAATAAATCTAAACATAATCTTGAAAGTCAAAATCTTGCATATGTATATGCTCTGAACTTCTTGAGGGATTTTAATTGTGAGTTTTTTGTTTACTTAGGTTGTGGGGAAAAGACAATGTATAAATATGTGGGACTGATGATAAAACATTCTGGTCTTGAAAGTTTCAAGCAAAAGTAAGAAGAGCAGGTTTATTAGAAAAGTGGATGGAACAAAAACTTGTTTAAAATTTCCTACAGCATTTCACAAACTTTGCTCTGATGCTCTTGCTTTCAATTTATCATCTAAACATATATTTTTTTTCTCATATCCAGCTGTTGAGAGAAAAAGATCACAGTAGTTCACTTAGCAGGTTTGTAAGGGTGTTTATTCTTTCCACAGGCTATCAACACCTCACTGTATTGTTCAGCATTTCAAACATAAATTTTGCTTCCTCTGCTGTTCTGTTACATTTCTTCTCACACATTCTCACTGACTTGCTCTCTCAAGCTCTCAGTTCTCAAGAATTCTGAAGTATCTTGCCCAGAAATATAGGGCTGCACCAGACCTTTTCCGCTGCTTAGGATGAGTAACTGAAGGCCTCCTAATTTATTTGTCTAAAACAAGGACCTAAAACTAAGTAGTGATCAGGGTTCTGTTGCCCTAAATTTTGTGTGTTGCTATGTTGGGGTTTTTTTTTTTAACTTTACTGATGAGTTGTGTAGTGATTGTAGTAAGTCATAAGCAGAGTAGAACTTTTTTACTATTGCTTGTGAACAACTCTATCCTCTATCATATATTCACATAGGAATAAATACATTATTTACACAAAAAAAGTCCTGCAGCATGGTTCATACATGCGTAATTTGGGACTGTGTCCCTCTGGAGCAGACTGGCTCTGTCCACTCCACACAGTGTCCACCTGTGGATTTCCTTAGAGCCCCATCTGGTACTCCTGTACAAGGCATTATTAACAGCTCAGGACATTTTGAGCTGATCAGAAGGCTGTGTTGTAAACAATCAAAGAAGGTTTTTGTAGCGTGAAACAAAGGATGCATGTTGAGTTTCAGGCCTGACATGCCTGGTCCTCAAGGATGCTAAGGCTGTTTTAGGATACCAGTGTAAGCCTGCTGGAGAAGTGCTAATAGGGAACAGCACAGGGAACTACTGTGGTGACATCTATGGAAATTTTAGAAAGGGATCCTGACATGAACAGCTCTGTGTGCTTGCAAATTCCTGGTCCTTGCTCAGTGAGTCCCTTGCCCTGCACCCCCCAAAACACACGTGAGTTTCTTTAACCAGTAGTCTTTTTCTCCAGTCTCTCACAGAGCTGTGCTGGGATTGAGTCCTGCTGAGAGCTGGTTAGAATGCTGCAGATGCTTCCGCAGTTGCGATGGCTACTGCTCCAGTTTGCTCCCTAGTCTCATTTATTTAACAGTACAGATATACTCTGTTTATTTCTTCTTATCTTTGTATTCCTATAGCAATGCTGAACAGTTGCATCACTATTATTATGGCTGATCCAATCTTTGGCATTTAACTGACTTCTTTCTACATTCTATATGAAGATATATCTATAAATACACACACATGAATCCAGATAAAACTGCTTTCAGTAGTTTCAAATATCTTTCAGGGAAATAAAAATAGCCTCATACTCAGCATTTAGAACTATACCAGCATTTCTTTGCGCTAGTTACTAGTTTGTTTGGGTTTTTTTTCTTCCTTTCATATAACATTTCTCCCATCAGCTCCAGAAACTTTTGAAGTGCTTGCCTAACCCTGGAATATTTGTTTGGACTGCTTCCTGACTTCGGTCATCAGGTTTTATAAACCATAAAGCAGAGACTTTATAAACCACGAAGCAAACTGCAGTATTGGGTTTATCTTGGCAAAAAAAGCCTTAATGCTCTAGCAATTTCTCCTTTATAAGCAATGTCCCTATTGCACTGTGAGTGCCAAAAGCATCACATGCTTCTTTTTCTTAATCTCTTTAGTAGGCCCTAAATTTTAGTTGTGATTTATAGCCTCTCAGTAACTAGTTTCTAGTTTCATACTCAGCAGTATCATGGTCCTCAAGTTGCTGACCTGCTCAGCAAGCTGTTTAGGTGAAAATTGTGGCACCTGGCTGGTTTCCAAGCATGCCTGGACCTCCATTATTCTGGAATCCCAGTGCTCAGTTATTTCAAACCAAAGCAACTTTTCCAAAAAACCTAAATAATAGTTACAAAGAAAAAGAAAGAAAAGAATGTGCTAACTTAAAAAAAATTTAAAAACCCAGCCTAGTGAACTCTTAGTGGTCTCTTGACCAGTGTTTGGGGTACTGGTAACCAAAATGGTATTTATGCCTTCTACCCTTGTATTGTTTCATTAAAGTCAAAACTGACTTGAAGGAGAATGCACGTGAATAACGTGGTTTTTGAAAAGCTAACTCTACCGTTCGTGGTTTTGACCTTTCTTTGTTTAGCATTAATGTAACTTAGAAATAAAACAGTGATTTTCAAGTAGGACCTTACAACTCCGTTACAGGGAGAACAAAAACTAACTAAAAATGCCTTCTTCTCATTACTGCTTTTTTATATCCTTCACATGATCAGTGCCTAAAGTTGAAATCTAAAACTGATTGGCCAGATGTGCTGAGTTTAGTCTCCTTGAAAGAAATGGTATATGTAAAAATGCTTGTTATTTACTGAATATCTACTTTATTGCTTCATTTTTTGAACATCTCTACCCAGCTGGCTTTAGGAAAACCCATCACCCAGGAGTTTTCTATTTCTCTGAAATGATCATGAAGGACCTTAACTTGTCCCCGGACAGGACCTCTGTAGCATAGAAAAGTGAAGCTAGTTGACAGAAATCCTGCCCCTTCAGTTTGCTAAAGCCTTACATTTATCACTGAAAAATGTTTAATCTGTGAAAAAACACTGATATGGATTTAGCATTCAAATGGCATTAAAAATCTCAGCAGAGTAACTGAAAGTGCCAAAAATAATACATAGTTTTAACCTTATTTTAGATTTGTGTATGTAGTTTACTTAGTCAATAGCAACCAAGTTGTGATTAATATTTACTGGCAACAGTTACAGCAACCCGAATGAAACTGCTTTTTTTACTACCAAATCTCGAAATCTTAGTGACTTGTTACAAGGACACATTAAATAGTTTTTTGTTTGTGAGTCTTTACCTCCCAAAAGCCACAGTAGCAGGTATTGCCTGCCTCTTGTGCCTATTACTCTTTACTGCAACATCATCTTTCCCATAGGTGAATGAACTGGACCAGCAATGGGAAAGCTCAGCTTCTGATTTCTTCTTGCCAGTCCCTCCCTCTTTTTGTGTTTTCTTTTTGGGGAGGTTTGTGTTTGGTTTTCTTGTTGGGTTTTTTTTTTTTTTCCCCTTAACCATGCCTTTTTAATCAAGTAGTTTCTCTCCATTACACAAAGGAAAAATAACTACATTAAAAGACTTTTCATGCCAAGACAGTGCATAATTTAGGGTTTGATTTTTTTTCTTTTTTTTGGGAACTTGCACCACAGGAATCAGAGGTCACTAGGGATTATAGGATTTGTAAAATTCAAAAGCACAAACTTAAGGATTTCATGAATGACACTTCTGAATGGAGAAAAATTGCTACACAAGAATCCATTCCTTGGGACTTTATTTGCCTTTAACCCTATATTTGCTAGAGGACACAATACTTGAAAGCATTTTATATTGGAGGGGTTGTTTGGAGGTTTTCTTGTGGGCAATTTTTTATTTTTCACAGGGAGTAAGGACCCATTGGTTACTGTCCGGCAAAATCATAGTTAGAAATGCTAGCATATAAACTGAAATATATGGTCAGGAGGTTCAGATAAGGAAAGTTCTGCTCTGACAGCCAATAAATGCATATACTGTAAGCTTCTGTTTTATTTCTAAATACTAACATAATCTTGTAAGAGATTCAATCCAAACTGTTTGCCTGAAATTAGTCAAACTGAATCTTTCATGTAAAAATCAGCTATGACTGTAGGGAGTTTACTTTATTATTTTGGAACCGGGCACAACAAATTTTTTTTTTTTTTTCTATGAAATTGGTAAGTTATAACGAAATGGTTAAGACTGTGAGGTGTGGCAAATCCTGAACTATATTTCTCCTAGACTGGGATTGCATGTGGGGCAGCAGCAGACTTTTCCATGGCCATTTGCATTAGATGAATGCTGCTCGAGGGCATGGCAGTGGAATTGGCTTCCATCGCTTACACAGTTACATAATGTACTTGGAATGGAAAAAGGATGCTTCTCCATTAGAGAATCCAGAAAACTGTGTCCCTTACTGAACCCAGTGTTTAATATGCAGGAGAGAGCATTGAGAGGGGGAAGGCAGGGAGAGAGTGAGCTGTAACATAGGGCTCTTACACAGCTTCATAGCAGTTTGGGCATTTGTTCTTTCGTTGCATTTTGTTAGTTTGCTTTTTTTTTTTTTCTCTTCCTATCTGTGCCTGAGCATACTAATTGCTTCTTTTGCTCTTCCTTGTTAGTTCTCTTAGTTCTTCAAATGCTGTACTGTGCATAACGCCTTCCACTGAGGGGGAAAGTGTGAAGGTCAGCTGGTAGTATGGCATCTCTTTAGCGAGGAGGTTTTACCCTCTAGTATTCTTTACACATGGTCTTTTCACTTATAGCAGTACTTTGTGTTTAATTTTTTATTAAATGGATGGTCTTTTTCTGAGGGACATTTTTTCTTTTTGTTGCTTTGTTAGGCAGTCTTTTTTTCTTTCTTCACTGTGTTTGTGTAGGTCATGTGAATTATGGCCAGAAGTTTTCCTTGGAAGCCTCAGCTTGAATTTATTTGAATGAGGGGCCCAAGCAGTGTTCTGTAAGAATGCCTTTATGAAAGGCCCATTGTTGAAATTTTGGAACAGGAAAGAATGCATTAGTGCAGCCCTGAAAGTGACTGCAAAAACGATAGTATAGCACTATGTACTTGTTTTTCCTTTACTCTTTCTCAGATGGGCTCAGTTACCAGCCAGGAAAAAAAAAGGATATTTTCCAAATGCCAGGTCAACAAAATCAGCCTAGAATCAGACAGCCAAGCTAATGTGTGTTTTCTGATGATACATACTTTATGCTTGTAACCGAATTAAAATCTTTGTTGCTGTTTGAATTTGAACATAAATTAAGTTTGTTTGCTTGTATGGGATTGGTAAGAGTGGCAAACTCACTTTTTCACAGTAAAAGATGAGTGTGAGAAATAATCACTAATAAGATCCAGGTTTACCCTTGTCATTGGGTTGACCTTTTATCTGCTTAGAGCTGCTGTTCCTGGTGTGCCTTGCAAAAGAATTCTAATTCACAAGACAGACGTAAAACCTGATGACTACTGGGTATTGAAGAAGATCAAGCATTTGCACTTATTATTTTGATCTATTAGCTGTCAATGATATACAAGTGTCTTGAATAGATATAGGTGCATTTTATAATAGTAGTTATAAAGAATGCTTGTAAATGTTCTGCCTATAAATCACCTGCTGTACCACAGCTGCATCCAAGGCAGCATGATCTGGATGATACAAAATCATGAAGGTTTTGAAAGTGAATACAAATAATGTACTTTAGAATGCCAATTTGTAGTTAGTTTCTAATAATTTATTTTGTTGCTATGATATTAATATTGCCAAGTTTGTGATATGTTTTCTTCTCTTACTTTAACATTTGGTATTCTCATCTTACAGTGCATTTTGTAAGATTAAATAAAAACATGATATTGATTTAAAGTTCTAGGAATGAAGAATTTTTGTGTTGGTGAATTTAATGTATTACATCTTTTTGCAACATGTCAGCATAAATAGGAACTCTAGTTTATAACAACATGAATAGTGACATCTGTGCACTATCCATTAAGAATTTTTAATAAATCAAAAATCCAGGTCAATCAAACGCAAAATTGCATATAATAATAACTTTCAACTATTAAAATTAGTGAAATGAATATTAATGGTTAAATCAAATTGCAGTGGCATATACAGTTTCTCAGTAAAAAGTACAACAGAAAAATCTTCCTTCATTTGTAAATATTCAAAATACTGGATTTTTTAACCTCAAAGGAAAGTTTCGGCATAGTTAGTATGAAGTAGCTGGACTGCTAAGTAACTATTATAACTCTACTTGCCCTGAATTTTCAGTTCACAGTTTTTGATCTTGAGAACTAAAGTTTCTTCTCAGGTGATGCAGTTTTCACATATGTACCAAAAAAAGAGCACAATTAATTTATTGTGTCTGTTGCTAAACAGATACTAACTGGGTATTAGAAATAGGCTCACAGACAGCATCTTTTATATGGTTTCTGGTTTTACACTGTGTTAGTTACCTATTTTTATTATCGACTATCCATTCAGATTTACCGTTTTTCCCCTCTGCCTGGAGCATTTGAATTTGGAATATGGCTTGTTTTTGCAGTAGCTGGCCTATTAACAAAATACTATGAACAGGTGTGTAATCATAAATATTTATGCTTTCCTTTATGCAAAAATACTTTTATGTTAAAATTGTTGAAGGGTTATTTACTGATTTTATATCAGCATATTAATAATCAAGTGATCCATAAAACATATGCACGTTTCTTAACACTGTAGTTTTATACCAATATATATCCCTCTGTACAGCCATCTGACATTAATTAGTAATAGGTAAATTACTGTAATTTAAGTACAAAAGAAATAAATGTGTCAACTGTGGACTGCACAGTATTACTGTATCCACTTACCTTTCACAGATTTCGTACACAGAGCTATACTAGATGTAAAAATCTTTATTTTTACTGGTATTTTGTTTACTTAGCATAGATCTAATAACTGTTTTGATTGTGCTATACATATATATAAAATCAATGAATGCTTAGACACACGTGTATGAATTGGCCAAACATTCCTGGTGTAGATATATATAAGGATATAGGTATGTATATGGAGATATATTCACATGTACACCTACACACACATATGCATAAAGCAATATATATACACAGTAACTCTAAGAATAATCCTCATATCACCCCAGAAACAGGGTGGTTTTTGTTCTGAAAAGCCTCTTTTGTTAAAAAGCCACCATACCAACAGCAAATGAAAAGGATATATTAAACAAGCAAAGGAGTGAGAACTGGGACAGAGGGAGATGAAATGGATTGCCAGTTATTACAGAGGAAGTCTTTGGCAATTGGGAAACTGGACTTAAATCTCTGCTGTTTGAGTAAAAAAAATTAACTCCACCATTTCTCTATTTATTTCCTTCACATGTAAATGAATTTACCAAAATTAATTCAGTTCAATATGTTGTAAATGGGAAATAAATAGATGTAGTTTTCAATTAATTGAATTAGATTAAATCTTGAGATCGGAGCACCGTTTTTCTTGAAGCTTATTCATTTAAGGATCACAAAAAAAAAAAAAAAAAAAAGAAATCTCAAACCAACCAAACAACGGTTTTCAGCCAAAAATAGCCTGTGTTCAGATTTGTAAATATCCCTTGTTCAGGAATGGGAAAAACGTCAACCAGTAACAGAGACCAGCCCTGGTGTGCAGTACAGCAGATGGCCCTTTGAGTTCACAGTGAGTCAGGAGATGATTAGCTTTTAAGCAGAGATGCAAACCCAAGACAATGACCATATATGCAACAGGAAAGTGATGATTTGTCTAAATCAGACCTTCATTTAGCCAGCTGTTGACAGCTAGCTCTGGCAGCAGTGAGATGGACTGACTGGATCATCCAGCAGATCTGCCTCAGGTTACAGGGGAACATGGACAAGCAACCTTAATTTGGTCCCTCTGTGTGGCTGAGGAATAAATTCAAAGCAAGATTTGGTACCTGTGGAACAAAAAATAATTGAATTGTTGTGTTTTCAGGGGAAATATACATGGCATCCAAACAAAATAATCTCACATTTGTTTCTGCTCTAGCTTGGTTTTTTCCCTAAGTTTTTTACTGTAACTTCTTTTTAATATCAATGAATCAAGGTCTTATCTGCTGTCAAATGCTTTTGAGTCCTCCTGGACAATTATTTGTGTCTAGAATGTGATTTGCACAGATGGGCCCAAACCTTGTTTATTCAGGAAAGCCTTTCATATAATTCAAGACTGATATAACAATGATCTTTACATTCCCCTAGCCTTTAGTAGTTTGGATTCCATGCTGCTTTTTGACAGGTATCTTCTCTTGCTTCAGTGTTGTCTTTTTAGCCTGTCTTTTGTGATATAGTTTTATAATTTCCCCAACTTATTTCAGCCTGTCTATTTTTATAATCTTTCAAGTCCTGTTTGAGTTCTAACTTTATTTTGGAAATATAATAATATTTTGTTTTGATACTTTTTCTTCAAAATTTTTTTTCTTTTTAGGATTCAATTTTCATAAAACCATCTCAGTTTGGGTGAGAATTTTTTATTGGTTTTTTTGTTGGATTTTTTTTTTCCAAATAAAATATAACACCCTTGAAAGTAAATAGCATTAACACAACATGTGTTTCACGATATTTTGCAAAAGGGTTATTTAAAGCTTATTTACAAACACTTCTTTTCACCCATATCATATACTTAGTACATGAATAGATTTGTCATTTTTACCTATGCAATAGATGTACAAATGTGCTATTATTTTGTCACCGTAAATGTTTGTATTGTGTCTTCTAAAATGAATGGGCTTTTTCTTGTGTATAGCCTCAGTGGTGCAAGAACTTATAACTTTTTGTTAGTGTCAGTTTAATTAACATTTTAAATACTTTTACCAATATTATTATGAATTCATGAATTCTCACTACTTTTTCTCAGACAAAACAACAAAATATGAAGGAACCTGATCAGTTAGTTAGCATGTGAGATCAGGAGAGCAGAAAAAGTCTGCTCAGACATATAGATTTAATTATTTAAATCCTTAAATAACAGATACTTATGTATGGTTATTTAATAATAAATAATTTAAAAATATTCAATAAGCAATATATTACTATTCATTTTTGATTCTAGATACTTGCTTAGTCTACATCACTACATTATATAATCACATAATTTATCTCTAATTTATTTCCGGCAAATGGTTTCACCAGGGTAAAACAAATTACCCTTGGTTATTTAATGTCATTTTGCAGTCTTAATTGCCTCCTACTGAGCCTGTATCATATATATAAGGAGAGTGAGTTACTGGGTTTCTGGGCTATTGTTTTACCTGCTTCTTTACCAGCTTCTGAGAGAAAGAATAGAATTTTGTAATATTTCAAATCTAAAAAATAGCTTTATTTTTATTAGCAATGCCTTCTACTCTCTGTCTGAATCTACTGATAAAAATTTCCATTTTTCTGTCATTCCTATTTCTGTTTGTCCATATGTCACATTGGCATTACCTCTAGGGCATCTGTAAGCAACTATTTTATATGAATTCTTCATATTTTTATTTTAGTAGAATCTCTGTCCGAGTGACTACCACAGGCTATCCTTACAGAATTTTTTTTAACACTCATACATAATCCTGGACAGTGAGCTCCTGGCAAAGAATGGAAACCACGTGAACCTAATGGAATCAGAGAGAGCAAAACATACTTTAGTGTCTGTGTGTCCTCACATGCGCAACCAGTGTTCTTTGCCTTCCTGGATGCCCCAAGTCAAAATAACCCAATATGCTAAGGAAAAGGACAAAAGACAGTTTGTTGACTATAAATATGGCTTGTATCTAGAAAGCCTAAGAGGATCAGTAGTTCCTAGCTAATAAAACAAATATGTTTTCTGAATGTGCAGGCTAGCTGTGTGCTTCCTGAACAATTACGCACATGCCGCGGGACTGGAAGCAAGAGTATTTGTATGCATGCTGCTATCTTGTTGGCAAGGCTGGACTCTTAAAATGTGTTTCTACCCAGTACATGATGAATTATTCTGCAGACTAATTCTTTTGTTTATATGTTGCTGTAGGCCACTCAGGAAGTCATGAGCATGGTCATTCAAATACAGAACACTGATAAATTCTGACTTTAAAGAACGCATATAAACTTCCTGCCATGCAACACTAGCTTGAATCACCCAACCTGAATATTAATATCTGTGCCAGGTGTTGTGAAATAATTTGGGGTGTTTTTATGAAAACAGTGGAATATGATTGTACCTGACTGTTCTTGTAGCCACTGATGTTCTTGAAATATTGTTCCCAGAACAAAAGAGATGATGGCAATTTCTGGATCCAGGAAATGTTTTAAAATAAAACATAATTGTAGTTTAAAGAAATCACACGTGGTGAAAACTGTAGTCTCTTGTTGTGGAAGATGACAGAGTTTTGAACCGCTCATATCTTAATCATTTAATATAATTCGATCTTCAAAATTCTGGAAGACTTTTCTTAGATTAATTTTGAATGCTACAAATATATGATCTTCAGTTCTAAAATACTGAGTGCTCTGTTTACCCCAGAGTGATTATTTATGAGTAATAATGCCCGACAAGAATGGAAGTCCTCGCAAACTCTTGATTAAAATCGGGTTAATATCATGGCTATTAAAGAGGTCTTTACTTAAAGTACGTGTCCCTCTGCATGTGACTGAGATGCCTCTAAGAGCAGTGAGACACTGGGGTGTCTTGTGCCTAGGCAGGAGTGGATGCTGTGAATTTAAAAAGGACCTGCTCCTTGGAAGTGCAACACTTCCAGATAAAATTTGAAGCATGTTTATTAAAGCCTCTATTAATAGGCTTGGATTTAGGCTTGGCCTGTAAATGAATTGTGAATTAAATTTTATTCTAATGTGGATAAAATGTTTAGTTGTCTGATGTGGAGTCAGTTGCAATTTCAAATCCAACTTTAACAAACCTTTTCAGCCCATTATTTCTAGCCACCTTTTGAGCAGTTACGTATTTTCTACAGAGCAAGGAACACTTACGCAGCAAGAATAGAGATGGAAGCAAATAAACAGGCCATCCAGAAAGTACCTATGCTGCTCTCCCAGCAGGATCTCAATAATGGTATTTGAATTCAGTGATTGAAGTAGTGAGATCTCCTAGCAAGGAGCTCATACGCACTTAGTGATTCACTTTTAAAAATCCATTTGTTGTAAATTATTTCATGGCATTCCTTTAATTATTTATGATACCAAATGGTCATTCAACATTCTGACTCATGGCTTGATCCACTTACATAAACACAGCTATTCACTGCATGGTTTTCAAAGGTGCTAGGCATTTTCACTTTACTCAAGCCAGGTTTAAAATACCATTGAAACTTCAAACAGAAGCCAAAATTGATTAGCTGTTCTAAAATCTAAGCCATAACTTCCAACTGTGGCATTGAAAGCCTTGCCTATATCATATATCTGTATGTATATAAGAGTAGATATATTGTGTTCAGAATAAGCTTGTTTTTAATAAGTACATAAATATTTTAATACGCTTCTGATGGTTTTTTATTTGTTTACTAATTTTCATTAAACATACTTGATTTAAGTTCTATACCTTGATTAAAATACAAAACAATAAATCAATGACAAACTCTGTACTGCTAGTCTAACTAGTGGAGTTGCATTTCGGATATTTATCTCCTCTTGGGAATTAAACTATGGAGCGCTACCAGGACAATCTTCTGCAGTAGGTAATAAACCTTCCAGTAAGTCGTGGTTTATTTGGTTGAAATTTTGCATTCAGAATGGAAATGAGCTTGCTTGCAAAAGTCAAGTGCATACTGGGATAGGCGGCTTTGAGGTGAAGAAATTCTATTTTTCCGTTATGTAGAAAGCTAGCTGGAATCATTAGAGTCTTCAAATATGACACTGACAATTGAGATGAGCATCTGGTAGCATTTGATAATGGTCTACCACTGGAAATAAGGTAATAAATTTCCCCATAATGGTTCACTGCCAGCAGGGCTCATTTATGAGTGAAACAAGATGACCATTTATTTTCCCAGTTGGGCAATGTTGCAGATTTGTGTTCTGTTCCTTTTGGTGAAGATCTGAAAGGGCTATTAAAGATATATTATTGCAAACTAAGTCCATTGCTTTCAAATGCTCTGTGTGACAATTCTTTGTTGTAATTATGTTTTAATGTCAAACACTTTGCAGATATATTCACATAGGAATGTATCTGAATGTGCAGAATCCAGCACTTTCCTCCTTACTACAAATACATGCTTCCTGCTTTCAAAGAGTAAAAGCATAAATTTTCTGTTGTAGGCTGGAGGAAAGCTGTGAATTTGGCTATTTTAACAATGCAAACATCAGCTTAAAGCTGATTCATATGCACTTAAAACAGCCTTTGTTTCTGCCACCTCTAAAATAGAAAATGCTCTAGGGCCTGGATTCACAACCAAGCTTATCCGAGGGAATTTTTCGTACTTGCTGAAGTATGCACATTTAGGAGCTATTCTCAATTACGAATCCAGTGTTGGTTTTTTGTTTTGCCTTCATCAGCCGTGGTGCGTTTCTGGGAGTAGCAGAAATTCTGCGCTGTTTGGGCAAATATCTAATGTTAGTCTGGGTTGGGATCTTGTGACTTTAGACTTCTGGTATAACTGCTGGAGAATACAGGCACACTTCTCCGCTGTGCACGAAGCTGGGTTAGCACTCAGCCTCCTTGTGTTGTCATAAGATTATGACAGCTTTGTTAAAAGCTTTCTTCTCTTGTCTCATTGCTAGTGTGTTGAGAGGAGAAGCTAGGTAACTCCAGTTCCCTGTAAGAACATCTGTGCTGAAGCGCCAGCCAGGACTGAGACAGTGTGTCAAAAAAGACTAGCGAGTAGCGCCCGTTTGTCAGTGCAGTAGTCTGGATTTGATGATTTAGAAGATCACTTCTGCTGTGCTTTTCTTGTTAAGATACTGAGCAGACGTCTGGGGATGTTTTATGCTCACTGAGAGTGTAACATACTCTGCTGAACAAAGTTACAGTGCATGCTGCTCCTGCTTTTTCAGTTAAAAAGATCTTTTTTTTTTTTAAAGCGTTTGTAGGTAGGGAGGGTGAAGGGTGAAGGATAGTAAGCTTGTTCATGATAAATGAGTTTCTGCAGCAAAAGGCATTGCGCTGCTTACTGTGTGTACTTGTCGTTAAGGAGAAATACAGTTGTAACAGCATTTCAGTTTCTGCATTACATGCATTTAAGTGCCTGTCCACTAAGGACGCCTGCTTCCACTGATTCAAGTAGGAAAGTTGGCATATTATTCCCCAGTGCACTAAACTCTATGTTGGCTTCTATTAAATGCTGCCAGACAGGCAGAACAATATTTGAAACAAGACTGTTTGAACTGAAATGTAATTGGACTCATTTAAAGTCTTATTACAATGAAATCTGACTTCCTCCTTGTAATTTGACTTGTAGAAACCTCTCAAAAAACATTACCTTTTGCCACAGGCTGTAAATTTAAATTCTGCACTAGGTAAGCATAATGAGAAAAGAAAGTTCTGACATGGCTGGAGATCATATCAGGTCTGGCTTGATTAATTATTTCCACACGATCAATCAGCACCTTATTTAGATAACTGGAGGCACTCACTAGTTAATTTGTGAGAGTAGAACAATGAGGGCAAGCATTTATATGGTCAGTCAATACTCCAATTAGTGTTAGAAAGTCAAATGCAGGCTTAAAAATAGCTAGTAGAAGAAAGAGGACTGAAATAACATAGCAGCCTCTCCGGTTTTAGATAGCCTTTCTCTGATTACACTGCAGTGACTCTACTCACCCTCTCCAAAAGTATTTACCTAGTCTTTCTAATTATCTACTTCATTAAATATATATCTATATATCTATATCTATATATATAAATGTTTCTATATACTTTTAAAGCTAGCTAAAGTAAATACCAACAGTGCATTCATGTAACAATCCTCACATTTGCAGCTGTATATCTACTCATTCATCTTCTACCTTAACGGCACTTACTTTCACCTGCAAAAGAGATGCTAATTCTAGGAAGTGAAAAACTGCAAAACATTGCAAGGCAGAAGTCCTAGAAAGGATCAATTACTGTTCCATGTACTGCCTGCTGCAGGGATTAATTTGCCTGAAATATGTGGTGGCCAAATCTGAAGACTGACTCCTGCATTCAGAATAAACTCTCTGGCCACAATGTCAGATATAGTGGGATAACCTGGCAGAGGTTTAGGACAAACATTCTCCAAAATTACATTGCTGTTTTTCCCATAGCATCTAAGCACTGGCAAATGCCTGTATACGAGAAAAAGAGAAATAATCATTTTAGATAACATTATACTTCTCCACCTTCTGCTTGTAAAAGGAAAGAAGCCAAATTCACAATCTGACATTTCAGTTAAATCATTTTTTTCTACAGAAGACTGATTTTAACAGAATCTTCTACGTGGAAAAGAAGTTTAGAAAATTAACAACACTTTACGAAAAAATTTGAAATTTTTACATGTTTAAACATCCATAATATCAGTTAACCAGCTCGTTATGTCATAAAAAAATCCATGACGTAACTTTTTAAATGTTTTTTATTTGATATTAACTAAGAAACTTTGGAAGGAGTATTTTGGCTTTGAGTCTGATGAAAGAAAAAGGCACACACGTTTATCAGGTGAAAGCAATATCATTACTATTCTTAGATTTTTTTTTTTATTAGAGCACTACCATATTCTATTCTTTTTATATTTGATATCTCTTTTTATCCTTAAAATCATAATTTCTCCATAACATCAAGCTGAGGTTAACTTAGATGAGAAGCCATCATAAAAATCACCAGCACAGTTGCAATTGTTAGGTTCTTCAAAAATGTAAGTACAAGGATAATATGGGGAAGAAAGGAAAAAAACCAAAAAAACCCCAGATTGTGTTATCTCAGAAGCCCTCCGTTATTCAGCTCAAGGCGAATCTGAGGTACCTCATTCTTAGACTGTTGACTTGATTTCCACAGCAATGACTTTTGCTATTGTGTGTGTTCCTGATTTTGCCAGCCTTGCAGGGACAAAAATTATTTAACCTAAAATATACATGCAAATATATAAACCAAAAATATTTGCGCACTTCAGTGCCATGAAGTACAATAAATTGGTTTATTACTTGCTTGCTACTGCTGCCCAATAGAAGTTCTCTCTGTTTTCTTGGAAGATTTTTGAATCAGTTTCTAAATAAAATCTTCAGCAAGCTGCATGTAGGTGATCTAAGATATGATCTAGTTTACAAATCCTTAGTCTTGTGTGACCTTATTGGGCATAAGTAGGTGATAGGTGGGAATTATTTAGATGTTTTTATCATAGGTGTAATTATTCTAAATTGTAAGGGCAACAAATGTGGCAGGAAAGAACTACTCTGCTCACTTGGGTTAAACCAAATCAAAGTGGTTTATCAATTTTTGAATTCTGTGTAATTAATAGGCCAGTTGGATAAACTATATATTTGGCATCAATAACAGCAATACAACAGAGCATAATACTATACATGTGCGAAGTGTGAGTGTAGCCCTACACATCTCTAAGTGCCCTCCAATAACCCCAGGGAGCTCTAACTGCACACACAGAGCTACATGCTGATGTGCACACCCAAACTTGTGTCTCCTGGGGTTGTGAGTGTTCTGGCTGTGTGTGTGACCTGTACCCATGCTTCTCCCTACAACACGCAGCTGGTACAAAAGGTCCACTGGGCTCACAGAGGTAGTCCAAGGTGAGGTCCCCAGCATGTGGCCCCCTTGTCATGCCATAACTCAGCTGGAGTGCAGTTGTCTATGCTGTCAAATGGGGCAGAGACCCCATTAGACCCAGAAGGAGGTCAGGACAATGAGGAGATGACTTGAGGCAGCGTCACACTGGAATTGGAGTGCTGCTCTGTTACTTCTCTGTTCCAAGGTGTCTGCCCCATCACAAAATGTCATGCAGTCAAAATGATTCCTTTTCTCAAAAGTCCCTTGCAATTATCTGATTATTGTTTAATCTAAGTGATAGCAATTTCATGCAAAGCTTGTCATTGGTAATTTCCTCTTTAGGAGTCTGTGGTTTGGGGCAACATTGTCTCAGAGTAGTATATTCCATTTACACACACTGTTAAAACTTACTGTCATATCCATTTGCATAATCTGCTGTTAGCCTGAGCATGTTAAAAAGAGGAATCTTTGCAGATTCCTCTATGATAAACCATCTAACAAGGTTTAAGGATAAGAACTTCCAAGGAAAGTAGAGGAATCTCAGGGAATGTGTTAATAACTGGTTTTGGTCTTACACCCTAATACTGACTGTCTTTGGTCTGTTAGCATGGCTATACCTTGAGAAAGAACTGTGTGAAAGAGAATTTAATTAAGCTTCCTCTGACAAAGTAAACTTTTATTTACAAGATAAAAAATGGTTAAAGGGATATGGCAAAATAAGAAAAGGTGATTGTGTCTTTTAGTGTGTGTCATCCATATCCTCTCCAGACTGATTATTTTCTAGAAACTCCTTCAGAAACTGTAGAAGTTCTAATGTATGCCCTTTACACATGGCTGTATGCCAAGCCATAGGATTTTGTTATAATTCTCCTTTCCTACACCTCTTACCATATTAAATTTGTCCTTGGAATGGACGACAGCATTAGGAGTGAAGACTTAATTATAGCCACTTAGAGACAATTTAAGAACTGTTGTTTAATTTACAGCAATTTTAAAGTGGAAGCTAGATGGTGGTTTGGAACTTCAGCAGTTTTAAAACACTGACACATAAGACACTTAGTCAAAGGTTTGTGTAGCACAAATTCATTCTCAAGGAGAAGTGAAAGCAGTAAGGACTCTCGGACTAATTTTTTTTAAAGCACCAGTGTATATACCGAGGAGTAATCTGACCAAATCTTTTCAATATAGTGGATTTTTATAGTTGTCTTAACTAGTCATTTTGGCTGGAGTCTGTCTTGTCTGGCTTTAGGCATTTACAGTGTGCACATCTGCATTGGAGATGATTAACCTTTAAGAGAAAGATGTCTATTTTAGGGTATAATTCATTTGTCTATTCTGACTGGCTTCTTTAGGTAGAAATTAATCTTATGCTAGATAAACTTGTTTTTCATTTGTTACAAAAGGTGCCTAGGGTGATTACCTCAGATATGGATATTTAGTTTTGCAATAATGAATTCCATTCCAGTTGCCTTATAAACCATAAAGCCTTTGCTTCTATTCAAAATGCATGTGCGTGAGGTTTTTGATGGATTTGTTTTTTATATCTGACAGTATCTAATTTAATCTTATTACTTTAGCATCTGTAATTCTGGGCTCTCTTTTTCAGTCCCTAGACATGTAAATTTGAAAATACATATCGTCTGTCATACTCCTGAAAACATGGTAAACTCATGGTAACTCTGTTAGCCTATGACAATTTTATATCCAGATTGAAGAGGTTTATATTAGTGTGGTTATTTTTAAAGATTGTTGTTGTCTTCATTTTTCTCTTTGTGAGGAGATCCTGCTGGTCAGTCAGATATCTCCAGGGATTTTGATTACTTGTTCAGTAATTCAAACATGTTGCAAGTTCTCCATTTCCCTTTAAATAGGAAGAATAGGGAGACATAACTCAATGTATTTGTTCCTTAAAACAGAGTAAAGGTTCCAGACTGCAACTGGGTGAGTATGTGTTTCTCCATTTGAAATTAGTGAATAATCCTTAGCAGTTTTAGGAACATTGTCATCATAACTGGATCATTTCCAATTCTAAAACACTCAGCACAGAGTAATAAAATAAAATCCCTGTGGATTGGAAATGAAGAGTTGATTTTTAACTGATACACACCATGCTTTCTGCAGGTAAGATCTGGCTGGTAAATATGCTTCATTTCGTTGTCATATTTCACATTATTTTCTCGTTCAGTCATTTATTCCTACAAAGAAAAGAATACATTTCTATTTAGAAGAAATAATTTTTTTTTACAGCTGACCTTGCATTAGATTGTTGGTTTCTCTAAGTGAAAGTTACTGGTGGTTTGGCACCAGTACAGATTTTGTTTCTAGTTTCCCCTAGTAGCAGACTAGCACAGAAATGGCCTTCCCTGCCTTCCTGAAAGCTTCTATGTGGGCATGCCAGAGAGGAAAGTAGGTTAAATCAGTTCCTGAAGGCCCATGAAGGAAATGTTATAATGTAGATTACAGATTTTTTCCAGTTGGTTTATTTGTTTCAGTATGTTTTTTATAACTGGACTCTGCACTATCTCTGGTTTGCAAAGCTAGATTCGGCCTGAAAATGAATAAGGTGGGGGAATATGGACCTCTTTTCATGCTTTACTTGTATCAGTGGTGAACCTAATAGAGATCTGAAAGATGAAAAAGCACATTTCATGGTTTTACATTGCATTTTAGCTTCTCTATAATTTTCTGCAATTGGCATACTGAGAGCCTGAACAACACTACTTGCTGGAATTGTGGAAGGTCTAACATCAGGAGTTCAGAGGAAATAGAGTTCTGTGGCATGAATATGTGCTACCTTTGTAGCTGGGGAGATGGGTGTGAATGGGGAATAAAATTTTGTTATCCTTCTTCAGTTACGTGGCTGCCCCTGCCCTGCTTAGCATAATGGTGACATATAATGAAGTTTAAATAAAGTTGCTGGCTACTTTAAAAAAAGTATTTTAAGTTTTTGGTGATCTACTTGATATTTGGCTGGTGAGAGTGCTCAGAGAACCTTTGCAAAAGTTCTTTAATGATACCTACAAGAAAGTAATAACTATATACATAATGTTGTTATGGAAACTAAAATAGTCCCCAACCATACTCCTTTCTCCCTTTTACTTGAAAACCATCTTTCAACAACAACTATATTAACTATAGAAAAATCTTTTATTCTAAAGGATACTGAAGAAAATCACCATTTCCCTTACCAGTGAATGTATTTTTTTCTCTTGTGTATAAATACACACAGCTCTCATAATCCTCAAAGGTCTCAATTATTTTTAGCTTTGACTTAGTATTAACTGGTGAATGTTACCAATTTCAGTGCATTTCAATACATCTTTTAGTTCTGAATTTCAGTTCATAACTCTTCATGTATATAATTGAAATTAATTTAAATCTCAGACTTAGCAGAAATTATATTTCATGGGCTTCTACAATCTGCCCAGTCTGTTCACACAAGAAAAATATTTTTTCATTTGATGTAGAAATGGATGAAGGAAACTCAACAAGTTCTAAAGAAGTTCAAAAATACGGGATTTTAAGATAAAATGTTAGATTATTTATATTATTTCTTAGCAAGATTTCTGAAGCATGCAAACACATAACCCAGTATTATTTAACTACATGAAATTCCTCACTCAGATAGTTAGATCTTTTCCTTTCCTCCCCCCAAACTTTTCCATTTCTGCAGAATCTGTAAACTTTTGAAAATGTCTTTTTTTCCTTTTTCTTCCCCCAGCCCAAAAAGAAAGTAACAGAATGACAAATTTTATTTCTGAAAATAGGACTTGGAGTCAGTTAATTGCACATGATTGTGCCTTTACAATTTTTTTTCATTTTTCTTCTGCTTTGCCCTGGGGTGTTTTTAGATAAAAGTTCTGTTTACGAGCAAATTAGTTGTCATTGGTTCTTTGTTGTCAGGTAATCTTTCACTGATGCTGGAAACCTGAGCACGTACATGATCAAATTTCTCTAATTTAGAAGCTGTGTCATAAATAGTTTTAGTGCATGCTAAAATACTTGGAAGCAGTACTTTGTTGCTGACAAGGTCTTTTTGTCGTCTATAAAGAACTTAAAAATTACGACTGAGCAGGCAACCTCTCTTTACAAGAGTAACTTTTAATAGCTAGGGAAATTGCAAACTTCCTTTTAAGTGTAAGTTACATAAAAAACTGAGACCCTGGTTTGATATCCCTGTGTATGCACGTCTGACAAAGTGAAATGTCCCCTCTCAAACTAATTTGATAGATGAGAGTAAGTTGTTGACTATTTTTTTACTATATAACCCTAAAGTAGGCTTGATGGCATGTGTGTGGTCATGATTGCTGTGTTATATTGAGAGTTGACCAAGTATGTAGAAGCAAATTTGGATTTTCTTTTCCCGTTCATTTGTAGACACAGGGGTATCTCCTGAAGGTAGTAACAGTTGCAGATAATGGTATCTTGGATCACTGAATGAAGTATGTTTATGAATTTTCAAATACACTTAATTTTTGATAAGGGATTATTTTTTTCATACCTAAGATGTCAAGACATGGAGCCTGGACAGTCAAGACATGGAGCCTGGACAGTTAGAGTCCAGCTAGAAGTGATTTCACACCACTTGTGCAGTTCCCATGATACAGGGTTTGTCTGCATGCATACTAGTAAGATTATTTTAATACACAAACAGTGTAAGATCATCTCTGCAATATTTGGCAATGATTATGTATAAAAGAAACTTTTTCACTCTGAAGATAATCAAGCACAGGAATAATGTCCCTGGAGGTCTCAGAAGTCTCCATCCCTAGAAGTTCTCCTGGCTAGAAAAAAACCCTTAGCAATCTTTGCTAATCTTTAGGGTGATAATACTTTGAGCACAGACCAGAGACCTCCAGACATTCTCTCCTTCTGAGACTCTTTGACTTCTCCATTCTTTTGGGCAGTACCCGTGCTGTGCCCAGGACCTGCTTCCTACCGTGACTTAAATGTCCAGAGTAGTTCTGGTTACCACAGGCAAAATAAATTTTATCTGCTGGTATTAAAATATCTGATCGAAAGGAGATATTTACCAGCTCAAGTACGTTGTCAGTTGGGGGAACATCCAGGAGTGCCTCTCTAGCTCTGCAAGTCGTTGTGTTCATCCTCATGACCTCATTTCACTGCTTTCCAGCTAGCAGCTGCAGATTTGAGGGGGAAGCCTCAGGTAATATAATTACTTTGATTGAACATGTGCTGTCCCATTTATTTTCTGGAAGTTAAAAGAGGTCAAAACAGAATTTCTGCATGTCCTATAGCACAGTTACAAGAGCACAACTTGGCCAAGGACCTGTTTCTATTCTTTCTTCTGTAAACAGAAAGCAAGCTTGCTTGCAGAATTTTTTCTTTTTTTCGTAAAGTACACATAACAATTTTCAAGGAAAATTATTACATCTTTATATGGAAGCAGGTTTAGGTTGTTTGGGGGTTTTTTTTGTTTTGTTTTAGGGAATGTGAATGAGAGGAATGGGAATTTCCAGATTTGGATCTACTTGTCTGGAGATAAGAAGGCAAATAAATTATTTTTTTAAATTAAATATTCTGCTTATAATGCCATTCCTCAAGTAATCAAGTTACTTTTCTTTTTTTTTTAGCTTTGTGATTTTATTATTTATATAGGGCCTCTTGATGGTATTTTAAAATGTTGAGTGTGTTACTTTTATTAGATTTCTGTTCTTGATTTTTTCATCAATTTGGATGTTTCCTTATAAATAAAAAAAGGTTTCATAGTTGGTTGAAACTTTAGTAATGCTTTTTATTTGGTGCACAAATCCTCTCATAAATAGAAGTCTAAGAGGTTCTTTTTTTAATAAATTTGATAAAATTTGTACTTAGTATATTTTACTTTGAACAAGCCTATGGACTAGCCTGTAAACACAGACATGTTAGTATATTTGCTGTGTTTGGTAATATTGTTGTCCATGTGTCACTTTATACACTAAAGTTATTGCCTCTGAAACTAGAGGGGTTTTGTTGTTGTTGTTTCTAAAAACAGCTTAGGGTATCTTGAATTCAAAAACTGTTGATTTAAAGGCCTATTTATAAATTAAAGTTGATTATTTCAATTAAATAATCAATATAAAAATATGTTAATTTATTATCTAAAATATGCTATTTTTTTCCCTGTGTAATTTAACAAACCTTGAAAGATCTGTTTTTTGCATTTTATATTAGTAGAAGCTTCAAGTATCTTTTCCTGATTGAATTCTCTAAAGAGCTATTGCTCCATAAGAAATGAAATCTGCTCAATGCTTCTGTCTTTTATATTAAGGCTTTATACTGTCATTCATAAACATGTCATTGAAATACCTTCCATGTAACTTGACTATCAATAGCAAATCTCTAGTGACAACATAGGATATATTTATCCTGAATAAAACAGCTCCAAGGAATGTTTCCAGCCACTGGAACCAAATTGTCTACATTGTTAAATTGTTAGATTTGTCCCTCGCGTGGTTTTGGCCCAGACCACATAAGACTCTTCCAAGCAGCTCCTGGGCACAGTCCAGCAGTCAGAACAGACCAGAGACCATCCCCAGTAGGCAGTTCAGATGTGCCTTGTCCTGACCTGATGGTTTTGGAGAGCAAAAGAGTTAATAGCAGCAGCACAAGCTTTACATGCTGCTGGTCTCAGTGCCAGAGAACAGCCCCAGGATGTGTAAGTCATAGCCTTGGAGGCTTGTTCTCCTGTCTTTCCTGTATCAAAAATGCCCCGGTGAAGACATTTTATTCCTCTATTTTTGTTTGTAATATACTTTGCTTATTCTTTTGGAGATCTTTTGGCTACCATTTTCTTCACCATGATATGTTCCGTATTGAGCTTTGTGTGGACCATTTTGTTCCAGAGATATTGCTACCAATGTGCTTCACATGTAAAGGATTTGAACCAGTCATCACTACATAAATTTAAATCCTTAGTGGAGTGTAGGAAACCAGCATGAGTGAAACTTTGGTGTTGTATATGATGGTTGTAGAACCATGTGGTAAACCATGGCAGTCAAGTGTAACACACAGCACGAGGTTATGTTTTAAAATCACATTATAAAGTGGGTAAATGCCAGGGAATGTAGCTCATTTTTAGTGTCCAAGTTCTGTTTTCTTTTGCTGTCTTATTTATTTGAATGTATTTAGATTAATGCAGCAGGACATGGATACTTGAGTTGTAGCAAAGTTGTTATTACATAAAGGAAAGACAGAAGTTGCACACAGATCAGATCTTAAAGCTGGATGTAATTATATTGCTTCTTGGTGCCAGAAGTAAGAGACGAAAGGAGCACAGTATACTTACATCTCAACTCTATGAGCTACCAGATGTTATATGAATCAGAGACAAGTTATTCTTTTACTAGAGTATCTGCAAAACCTTTATAAAATATTATTATATTGCCAAAGTGTTGAATTACAACAACTGCAATATTTCATGTTTAAATCCATTTTCATTTAAACACATAGTTTTGCACTCTACTTTCTCCTTCGGGCTTTCCAGCAAAAGGATTTCCATAATCATTCCTATAAAGAGCAGTTAAAAATGTAGCCCAGAAACACATTTTGAATGAGTATTTCTATTTCTGTGTAATTCAGCTTTCTTGGGAAGTATATTTTTAATATCTGACAACTTTTGCTTATACAGAGAAAAAGAATGTAGTATCATTTACAGTTTTGTTCCCAGGAAGGTCCATTTTCAGTCTCCCTCCAGCAGCAATTACTTACAGAACTATTAATATTGCTTTGAAACAACTTCTGAAGCACTTGCAAGTGTCTGGAGAAAGAGGGAGTTTTGTACAATTTAATTTTTCTGAAAAACTGTAAGATTCTTTTGCTACCAGTTACTGCATATTTTTGCTATAAGTTTGTCTTAAATTAGTCGTATGTGAAACTTGAGGAATGTAATATTAGATTAATTCAGACTGTTTTCCAGATTTTTTTCCCCCGGGGTTTTGACAGAAGTAGCCAGTTCTTTAGAAAGACTTATTAATAGATCCCTAATAATCTCCTAATTCCACGCATTGGCCTTAGGAGAACTCTAAGTACAGTTTTCATACACTGGCTTCTAAATTTTGTTCTGAAATGTGATTTATTTGGGATTTTCTGTGTCATCTCATTACATCTCATTAGCAGTACCAAGTACTCAGTACCCTGCTTCTCAGACCTCTGAAGGATCTATCATTTTTTCACCAAATGATTGGTTTTGTTAGCTGCTGTTTAAGTATGTATGGTCCGTGATAACTATTTGCATGTTGATTACGCTGTACCTGTTGTCATGTGTAAGACAGTAACTTAAAAGTGAACATGTTTGGATACATTTCCACATCTAACCTGAAGCCCTTCAGAGGCCTTGCCGTGGTTACTGTTTATTTCAGGTATTTGCAGCCTCAGGTATACTATGGGAGATGTTTTTGGTTTTTTCTTTTCTTTCTGTATGGCATGCATGCTGTTCTGTTTTGGTTTTATTTGGTTTTTTTGGGTTTTTTGGCTGAATAACATTTAAATACATACTAGGCAGTGAAGAACACGTGCTTATGTGTGACATTTTAAAGAACATCTACTGCGAACATTCAAAAGACATAATTGGAAGTAGAGGTGCTCAGAGGTGTTACTAAAATGAGCATTCATACACACATGATTTCTGTCCAAAAGTAATGTCTAATCTAAGACCGGATAAAACAACTGGTTGTGACGAATGAGGACATGGTGGAGGAAGGATCAGCATGCCAAAACAAACAACAGACGATGGATGCTACTTTCTCTGTCTAGGACTTCACTAAAAGTGCTCGTTTCTGACAGAGTAAAGCAAAATATAAAAATATACCCAGAACAGCCAGCAGCAGTAACAAATTTAGAAAGCAGTTAGGAGAACAATTAAATGGAGAATTCTTGAAAATATCTGCTACTAAATACAGTGCTATACTCTCACTGATCTTATATAACACTACATGTTAACAATTTATCTATTGTTGCAGGTAGTTGTATACTGTATGAGCTTGCCAGTAATATGTTGCAGATAGATTGTTTGTTTGTTTGTTTACCTCTTTTTCCTTTAGAAAGTTCTGCAGAAAGTTCTGATGAGTTTCAGACATGTTTTAATATTACTTTATAGAGTTTTGAATTTTAAGTTCTTGTGAATAAGTGAGTTGTGAGAAGTAATTTTACAAATATCCAAGACCCTAAGCAGTGGAAATCTGTGCATCCAGATTTTGTAAAAAATACTTGCTGGACCCAAAGGTATGAATGATTTCTAGCTAAATGTTGATACGTTGTAAATACTTTGTGCAGCTCCAGTTACATTCTTCAGCAGGGGAAAATGAAAGTTCCTTTATTTGCTTTTTAAGCACCAGGCAAAAGATCTCTACCTTCAAGTGAAATTCCAATGCTAGGGCAAATTAACTACTGGGGGAGAGCTTCTTCATTAGGTCACATATTTTTAGTGTTCTATGTAAAATGCTATTCATTGCCAGAGGAGATTTTGTGAGGAGAAATGGGAAAGAGAGCAAAGGGGTGAAAATAATTAGGAGGTGCAGATTAGAAAGCAGTACAGTTAGGAATATGTGTGATGATGAATGCATTATGGTATTTTAGGTGGATTAATATCAGTGCTGACTTTGGAATGCAGTGAAATGAATGAATGTTTGCTACCTCCCTAGGAATATTTAGAAGTGAAAGTATTTGGTTGTAGACAAAATGTTTTGGTTCTCTGTCTGTTACTCTTACTGGATATCACTAATTTGAAATGGGTTCATTCTCCAAGTCATGCTTCAGTTTGTCTATAAACTTCTCAGTTTGGGTTTCTACTTCATTTACTTTTGTGTTTGAGCACATGGGTGTCAGTAGATATGACTCTCTACTGGAAAGCCTAGCAGATAGTTTATATCAGTGTTTTACTGACCAGAATTTGCCAATAATATGTTGCAGAGAGAGATTACCTTGTTTGATATCTAAGAGCTTGTTAATTAAACAGCTTATTAGGCTGAAAGCTAACAATTAACTGAATTCAAAACTGAACTAATTCAGACTACTTTAATCTATACGATGCTTTAGGCCATGTTTCTATTGTATGCAGGAAGAATTTTTAAAAGCCTGAAAAACTTGCTTTTCATTATAAAAATCTTGTTTCCTATGAAAGACAACAAATGGATGTTGATGATACTTTCACTATGAGGAAAAGATAATGTGAATAGTAGTAAACCACAACGGAGATAATTGTGAATGCTGACAGTAAATTGTGCTAGTTCGAAATGATGCCTTTGAGCAAACTGCAAATATCACAATACTTTCTTTAAACTTTGATGTTCATTTCATATATTTCATAATAAGGATTTTTCTATATTTGAAGCTGGGAAGATCTATTTTTCATTAAAAAGTCTGGATGAACTCTTCTGTTTTAGCTGGTTTTCTTACCCTGTTTCTTCTTTAACAATATTTTTCTGTTAAAAAAAAGAAAATGTCTAATCTGAAGCCTTTGCTCATAATTCATGCACAGAATCCTAGCAAATGGATGGGAACCAGATGATCTAGTTCAGTGTTCTTCCCTAATTCAGTAAAGTTCTATTTCTGATTTTTACTGTAGATTATTTCAGGTTTAACTTGATTTACAGATAAGGCTTGAAGTGACAAAAAAAAATGTAGCTATAAGATTTAGAGTTTGGGTGATGTAGCAAGGAAAGAAAAAAAAAAAGAACTCTGAACCACTCAATTCTGAAGGGCACTATAAATCTTTTAGAGATCCTAATGAAATATTATAAGGAGCAAATTCATTACAAAACATATATATAGAAGGTAATATTTGAAGTAGCAATTCTTGCAAGACAGTACCGGGAAAGTACATTTCTCATTTAATCAGGGAATGAGGTGCTGAAGAACTAACATTTTTAGAGAAGGAAAAATTAAGTTTGTGGTTAGCCTATTTCCAGAAAAGCTTCTTAGTGGATTAGAGGTTGTCTACAGATAGGATTGTCTATATAATTAGGCTTAGATTCATCCTATTACTTGATACCTTGTCAGGTGCTTCCCTGGAAGTTTATTAACTGCTAGCATGCTGTTTTTTAAGGGGAGAAAATATCTCCAGGGAATGATTCAGATTTAAGGTATGTAGAACTCCTAAAGATGTTCTCACCTATGACCATACTTGCTCTTGCATGTGTCCCTTGACTGAAGTGATGGTGTTATGAGTACAGTCACCAAATTCTGGATGGGGGAATGACATAAATTTCTTCAGTAACAATATCCATGATAGCAAGTAAATTAGATTTCCAAGCTGTTTTGATACTTCAAAGCATTTCTAGACAGCCCAGGTTTTGCTGGGATGTTTTAGTCTGCCTTCCTACAAAACTGTGCTATGTTCCTTGGAGAGCTCTAGTTCTAATTTAGCTTCCTGTCTTTGAAAATCATTTCGGAAAGGAAGGACCTGCCCCTTGAAGGTAACAGTTGCTCTGCAGTGATTATCCACTCCCTGATGTCGCTGTTACAGACGT
Source organism: Falcunculus frontatus (assembly GCA_013398115.1). Lineage (NCBI taxonomy): Eukaryota > Metazoa > Chordata > Aves > Passeriformes > Falcunculus > Falcunculus frontatus. The sequence goes on along the minus strand of VZRV01004993.1, from coordinate 819,096 downwards.
AAGGATAGGTGAGATGAATCCCATTGATATCTAAAATTCTGAATTACTGTACTCTGCTGTTAGTCAGAACCTCTCATATTAATCTGCACAGAGCAGCTTGTGACCAGAAAGTTCAAGTCTGACAGTTTAATGCTGCATACAATATTCTTTCCAAACATTAATTTCCTGTATTTATTTTTGGTTTTGATTTGGGGTTGTAAATATGTTTTCTGACATTCAGCCTAATCTTCTTCCAAATATTTCATAACTGCTTTCTAGAAACTGTGAACAGAATTTATCTTCTGAATTGTTCAGTTCACTCAGCAAAGCCATTAGTTTGTAAAATCTAACTTTTAACCAAGGTTTTTTTATTTCTTTTTTTTTTTACTTTACCATTACAATTAATGCCTCTTGTTCTTTGCATTTTTTTATTAAGTATTTTCTTTCTCTTTGTCTTTGCTTCTGGTTTCTAGTATTTGCATTTGTATACAATCTTACTGATTTAATTGAATTTAGTTATATAGCAAAAAATTTGTGTCTTTTTTTCTCTAAAAAGATTATTTTTTATCTCTTTCTTATTTCTACAAATCCATTTTTTTTCCCAAGAAAAATGGTTCAGTCTTTGCAGTTAACCTGGGATTATATTAGTGTATATCCATTTTCCTTCTTCACATAGATTTCCAGTGCCACTTTTGGCAAATAATTTGTGTTTTGACAATTCATTTATTTTTGCTGGGCAGAGGATAAATCCATTAGCTTTCTGAAAATCTCATACAAAACTCCACTATGATGAAAATGCTGATCATGACTGGCTAGTCATGTCTTGCTAATTTTTCTGTTTTGAAAGCCACTGGACATTCTTTTCATAATCTTCATGATCTTTGTGTTGTTTCCAGCTGGAAACCTTTTTGGTTGAGAGATGGGAAGCTGAAAAACTTTCGCATGCTTTTTCAAGGACATTGGCAATAGATTTGCCAGGTTTGTTCTTTCCTGAGAGCCATTAGGAAACCACAGTGTAGGCAGGGTCTTCAGTGTGACAACAGAAGTGGAAGGATAATTTTTTTTCTGCCTGTGCTAACTGATGAACCAAATCACGTGGAATCAGGAAACAGAAAACATTTACTTAGAAACCTGTGAGGCTTACACACAAAAAAAGGGGAAGCCTCTTCCTAACCGTAACTATTTGAGAAATATGGTTATTTAAGGCAAAATTTGCACACCTGAATATGCCATAAATTCTGCCTAAGTAGCTGCTGTTTTCCTTTCCTGCTTTTTAAGCATTAATGTTTCAATACCATTTCAATGCTACACTCTCATTTTTAGAATTCTCTCAATTTAACCACTTGAAGGTACATGGCAAAGGCCCCTTTACACAGAAGCATCTTTATCCAATCTAGAGCTTTAATTACATGATCACATTTATAAGCTTGTGTTTAAGTTTCACAGAGGTCAACGGCTCCTAAAGCTCATGCTTGAAGATGAGCATGTGCTAAAGTGCTTCTCTAAATGGAGATAGATTTAAACACATTCTTAAGCTTTCCTGACTCTGGGACCAAATTACGTCCAGGGCTAAACTTGGATATCTCTAGTGAGATTAATCTAGCATATAAAACTTTTAATTTTATTTCATTCTTTGTATTTTCTTTATTCTTTTCTCAGATGTTTCCCATTTGATACTCTGATGTTATTTGTGCTCTCTTAAAATGAAGACTGTATGAGGTAGCTTTTTTTTTTTAATTCATCACACTTTGCTGAAATTATGTATCTCAGCATGTTATCTCACTCTCTAAATTCTCATAACTCTGTCACGTACAGCTGTCCTTCATTTCTACCTCACACAGTGAAAGCAAGACCTGCTAATGGCAACCACTCTGGAGCTTCATAACTTATTACAAAATAAATGAGTCAAGTAACTGGTATCTACACCCCTAAAGCATGTTTGGATGTAGAAATAGGTGGAGAAAGGAATGGAGATGGTGAAAAAGCTGAAACTTGTGTTGGATGTTTTCAAGAAAAGGAAAGCAGGAAAGAAGGTTTGAGGGTCTAGACATTAATAAATTATCTTCTATTCTAGAGGAAACATGAGCTAACTTCACTTGTATCTAGGGAAATATTACTTGAACACATGTACAGCTAAGGCTAACAGTTGAGTTTAGGCATTTTGGAATGCCATATGCTTTGCACTCACTAAAAATAATCCGTCACATTGCCTCCTTCTGTCCAAATCCTGTATGATTAACTCTGCTCCCACCAGTCCAAGCTATTCAAAAACCAGGGACTCTGTTAACGGTATACTTTTAAAAAACTGGTTGCTGGCCAGTATTTATAAGTTTTTGCCAGGAATTATTTGTATAAGAACTGCACTGTTGGAAAGAAAAACTTTTGGGGTTTTGTTTATTTTTGTGCTGCAAGTGAAGCTACTCATCTGTTTAGAAAGCACCTTTGAAAATTCAAAGCTTAGTACTTCACGAGACTTTTCACTCATATTTGGTGCCTCTGGCTTACAAGCAAGTGTCATATGGTTGCAATTAAAAGGATGTCACAAAAACTTCATTATAAGTAGGGTAACATATGCTCTTAAGGGGTTTGTTTCAATTTCCAGTGCTTTGAGTCTTGCTGGGGTTGGGAGTCACATCTTTCACAGCTAGTCAGCCTTCCTGCCTTAGATATGTCAGCTGATGGGGTGCCAGTTAAAACATCTTCCGGAAATGTTGACAAGTATCTGAAGGGAGAAAGCCAATTTCTCCAAAATAAACAGATGACTGAGGAATAGGAGTGGCAAGTTTTGCTCCAGAGGTGGTACATCTATCAGTCAAGCAGACTATGTATGGCATTTGAGAAATATTTCTTCTTAAGGGATAGAGAAGGAGTCTCAGAATTTCTACCTTCTGCTGCGGGAACGGCCACAGACTTGCCAAACATGAGCCAGAAATAGGACAAACAAGTAATTAAAAAGCCCCAACCAAACAGCACTGAGAGCACAGAAATGAGAGAAATATGTGTGACATTCATGCTTATCATAGAAGGCTAAAGCAGCACAAATTCAGTCCTGTTGCAAGAACGAGCTAAATTAGTGAGAGAGACTCATCTTGCATGCCTACACTCTTAAAATGCAGAGCTGCAAAATTTGTTGGAAGTGTTTACAAAGAAATGCCTTGCAGAGCTATTTTCTCATTATGAATTTGTTAGAACAGGGGCAGGCATTTGACTCAAGTTCTCAGTTCACGCTGGCACATGTACAATCAAATTTTCCTAGATTTCAGCATAATCTTTACATCTACTATGCAAAGAGAGCAGGGAAATCAATCTGCAAATTGCACGTTCAAACGCTATAACAACATATTGCCATTTGGTCTTCCTTCATTCAATTTTTTTTTTCTCTGACAGATTTTCCCCCCTCACACTTTCATTTTAATCCTTTATTTGGCAATTGCATTTCCTTTCCCATACGGCTCACGTCTCAGTGTACACTAGTAATTCAGCTCTAGCTGTCAGAAAAATTAGCAATTTAATGTGCTGGGCGGATAGTAGCCATTCTTAATTATTTTCCCATATAGTCCAAATATATTCTTTCAATTATGAACATTGGGGGGAAAAACATCCTGCTGCAGACAAGATCCTATTTCAGTCTGTTGTATGACTGAACTCATCATTACTTCCATAAAAGCCTTAAACATATTCCCTTTGCCATCTGTGTTAAACTTCTTACGAGGAGGGAGGTGCCAAAATTCCACTTGATGTTCATATAAGCTAATAATTTATCTTAGCTGCAAAATCTTTATTTGGTTTCTTGGCCATTTACTAATGCAGGTTTATGGCAATAGTATCTCCACAACTTGTAGTAAATTAAATTAAAAATCAAATTAATGTCCTTCACAATTTATAGCAATGGAAAGAAAATATTTTTCTGACAGTAATGATCTCTCTCACCGGTGAATTCTGCTTTTATACAGGGGTGATTCTGTTTAGAATGGCAGAGTTTAGCAATTTATCTTCCTTACTGTATATCTTAAAGGTGACAATATTAAAATGTTGAAAGTATTAACTGTGCAAGTAGTACCAAGGGTATTTAAAAATTCCAAGTGATTTACCAGAGGTTTTTTCTGAATCTAGCTGAAACTTTTACACTTTTATTTTGTCCTGTTAATTGTTGTCACCTAAGTTGTTTGATTGCACTCTGCCTAAACCCTATTCATTCTTTATTATTAGCATATCTTCACAATATCATATCCTGCTATAGTTACACTAATCTAATTTTACAAAGAAAACAAACCCCCTCAAAAAACAAAACAGAGAAGCAAGATACCTCACACCCCACTCAAAAGTCATCTCCTCACCCCTGTTGAGATAAGTAGAAAAACATAAATCTGAGAAAGATTTAGAATGGGAAAGTTCAAAACCTGACCATATACATATGTTTTTTAGAAACAGCATTGATATTCATTAACAAAAGTATTTTTTCCTCAATGGGGTGATTTTTAAAAGGTTAAGAACAGAACAATTTTGAACAATCCAAGAGTAGTGTCAATATTTGGCTTGTGATGGCCTTAGTCAGAAGAGGGGGCCCTCTTCACACTCAATTTAGTGACTTGCTGTGCTTTATGAGGGTTTGACTACATCATACATTTAGGTCAGGAGAGGAGATCTGGGCTCACTGTGTGTAATGTATGAGATTATGAGACAAGGACCTGATCTGATTCAGGACATGACATTAAGCCTGTGGTAATCTACTTTCTCAACAAAATCTAGCACTGCATTGCTGCATTTGTATATCATTAAATGTCTTGAGCAAAAAAAAAAAAGAATGAGAATAACCTGTCAAAACTATATTTTGTATTTACAATTCAGTCTTGCAGAGCTATGTGGTAATTAGTGTTTTCCACTGGTGTTCACCACAAAATAAGTTTTATTTTTGAAGTCTTCTTGCGATGCTTTTGTACTTTCCTGAAAGCAGTATCAATGGTCAAAGCTGACAGAGGTCTATATTTCTAAGCCGTGTTATACTTACAGTACTATGAAATGCGGACAAAAAAAGAAATATGTCATATTATATTGAATACATTAAATTTTATTTTTTCTCTTGATAAGGTGTCCTGATTAATCATGTCAGACTGAATAGTTGCTCAGAAGTGGCATGGCATTTTTAACGCTACCACACAGGACCATCAGCTTAGAAGTGACTTACAATTTCTGTTGTCAGTGTTGTTTTGGTTTTTTTTTTCCCCAGTGTGGATGAAGAAAAAACATTATAGTGATTATCTAGTGGATACACCTGCATTAGTATTTTGGTTTGTATTTGTTGTTCTGTCCTGAAAAATCTGGTTTTCTCCGTTTTTTTTTTTCCTCTGTTGTTTTGAACTGCAGAGCAGTTTTGGTGTACCGATTCAGTTTTAAGGTAGACTTCTTTCAGAGAAAGCTAAACTCTGGCAGATGCATACTAAATGCCTTCTCACCTTCTTTGGCATCTGAACCAAACACTGGCTTCAAGTAGGTACACACATGGTAGGGATGTTCAGTCCACAGGGCCAGATAGAATAAAATCCAAAGCAACAGTCCTTCCCCAGCAGAGGGAGAGGTGGAGAGAGAGATGAGGTTTTTTGGGTAAAATGATTTAGTAAACCACCCTGAACTACTTGCTATTGTGCCCAGTGGAAACAGACAGGACTCTGGATGCTATGGGACATACTCCATCCATTATGATAAAATAAGCCAAGCTAAGAAAGGATTGAGACATTTTACTTCAGTGAAAATTAAGCATAAAAGGCATACAGACATCTAGACTAGATTTACAAATTTCAAGAAGTATAGATTTTCTGGGGAGGTAACAAAACTACAATTATCCATTCTGTGAGGGTGGTAAGGCACTGGAACAGGTTGCCATAAGAAGCTGTGGATAGCCCATCCCTGAAAGTGATGGAGGCCAGGCTGGGCAGAACTCTGATCAACCTGGCCTAGTGAAAGGTGTCCCTGTATGTGGCACGTGAGTTGGAACCAGAGGATCTTTAAGGTCCCTTCCAACCGAAACCATTCTGTGTTTCTGTGATTCCATTAATTCCAGTGTTTTGAATCCTCCTTGAGCACTGAGGCACATTTAGTAACACAGCCACAAAGTGTGTATAGGTGCTATTTTCAAGCTCTAGGCGGGTATCTTCTCAGATCTGGAGTTGTGAAGTGGTATTCTTAATACCTCAAATGAAAAAGCATGTGTTCTGTTATGGAAAAGTCATTTGAATAATTCTCATTCATCTATTCAATTCAAACCATTGTATTCCTGTACAGCAATTTTCAATTTATATAGAAGAATGACTGGTTTGAATTATACACATTTACTGTTAAAATGCAAAACCTGAAACAGATGGAGGACTCTAGGAGTGAATTTATGAGATTAACACAGAGCTCTTCACATCAGCTGAGAAGCTCTTTGTGAGAGTGCAGGTAGTATGTGCTTAATACATCCTAGTCGTGCTTTTGTGTAGATTGAGAGTTGTATTGATTCAGTAGAAACACAGTGGGGGCATGATTTTATGTAGATTATCTCATTGGTTAGCCAATATAGGAATAGAGAAGATCTTAACTTGAGTATTTGAGAAAACAGAGTGGTACCCCATTTGAATGAATTATCTTCAGCTTGCTCTCAAAGACTTTCTCTGATCAGAGACTGTATCAAAGAGTTGGCTTACCTTTTGTGTGTCTTACAAGTAAAGATTTGTCAGCTTTGAGGAAAAAAACACTTTGATAGAGCTGGGATAATTGTTTGATGTGTCTGGAACAAGCTGCCTGAGAATACAAACAAAACATATATTTTGTATGATAATGATTAGAGAGGATGATATCCGTTTCTAAAACTCATATTTATCACTATTACCTTGGGTTTTTCCTACGTGAAGTTGAGTACTGTTCAAGTACATGACTTCAGGCTGTTTTCAGTGTATTTTAAAATCACCCAGGGTTGCTAGTTAGAAATATGTATTTTAAATTTTTGAAAGATTGGGTTTGTCCTCATTCCTTTGTGTTACAGATTTGTGAGCTGTCTGTGTGGAAACCGGTACTTTAAAAATAGTGTCAGAAGCATGTCAAGTGCAATGACAATGCATGTTTTGCAATGAGCATTTGCTCAACACAAAGAGATCTGTGAGATCTACTGTATGGCAGTCGTGAAGGCGATAACCCCTTACAAACAGCACATCTTGAGATTAATAAACACTACCTTGGCTTCAGCATCTGGAGTGCGAGTTCCATTTTGCATAGAGTGACCTTGGTGGAAGCAGTGAAACAGAAGCGTGTGCTCGCGTGTATGTGCGCAAGTGTGCGTGACTGAATTTATGACTTGCTGTTAATACCAGCTACAAGGAAATAACATCCCACGCTATTTCTAGCTTTCTTACTTTATCATTATTACTTTACAGCTTTATTCATCCAGGAGATATACAAAAGAACATCTTTACCTCTGTTGTCAATGTTGTTTCCTTTAAGATACTAAAAGAAAACATCTCTGAAAGATGCCCTCATACATTTTTGTTCAAGGGCCAAATTCAATGGCTGCTGATGTCAGATGAAAGATTGATATTGAATTAATTGAGTGCCTAGCCTTTATTAACCTTTATCCAACATGAGATAAATAGTCACTGCAGGTAACCTATTGCAATAGACAGCTGGCAAAAGGTGGTGTACTTGTACCTTCTCACAATTGTAGGTGTTGGGTTTCTGAGTTTGTGTCCTTCCATGCTGGGCCTTCTGGCTGCTTCTTTTGAATGCAATTCATCTTCATCAGCTCTCTAGTGAGAGAACAGAACCTACTCATCAGTTTTACAGCCAGCAATATTTTGCTTTGTTGTTCAGAAAAGGCTTCTAAGGGCAGAATTATGTTATTTTTTTAGAAAAGCACTGCATGTTTACACTATTATGCATCATGACTTTGCTATGTGAGTGGAAAAATTTTAACTGTCATGGTTTTTTTATGGACTGACCAAGTATTTTGATTTATTTTACTAGTGACTTTCAACATGTCCTGAAGAGGGACAGCGGTGGTATCCATTCCATGTGTACAGCATTTCATAGCTGCTGTTCATTTGGTTCTCCAGAACTGGCTGACCTACAGGCAGCAACCTTAAGAAAACATATTTTCTTCTACTTTTGGATTTCAGTTTTATTTTTCTGAGGCAATAAACAGCATTATAAAGCCTATGAGGAAACATGTTGCTAAGAGCCAAAGGTGAGGGAGCTCTAGCATTTGCAACCAGAGGTTATAAAAATAATATTCTGAAGAGTCAAAATTGACCTGGTTTAGATCATGTGATGGAGTTATACACACACACACACACACACAATTAATAATAAAAACATTCTCAATGAAAAAAATTAGCTAAAGAAGTATTATGAGATGGATAGACATTTTCAGATACAGGGCCTGATTATTTCTCAGTGAAGTTTTTCTTCGAATAGTTTGTACCCAGTGAGTGCCTTCTGACTCATAACATACCTTAGAGAATTGAAGTATTCTACATGGTAAGTTTAATAAAATAGCTGAGTCGCCCACTTTAGAACCTAGTCACATACTAAAGCCACATATCTGTGCATTTTGAGACCATCTGTATTGTGAATATAGCAACAAGTCATTCACATCATTTACCATACAATAACAGTCAGGGAGCTATTTTAGGAGCAATGGTCCTTACATTGCAGACATCTAGCAAGACACTACAAAATACGATTTATTTACTTCAGTGCTTCACAAAGATTAACTTTATCCTTGGGAGGCTAATAACCCTAGGCTCCTTTAATAGTCCATGGAAAGAAATAAGCTCTTTCAGTTGATTCTGAGCAGACCCCTAACTTGAAGGATGAAAACCATTTGGAAAGAGTACAGAAGAGATCATGAAGAGATTTTAAAACAGTGATCTGCTTGTAAAGATTGTGAAAATTTGACTTGTCATGAAGGGGAGATGACAGAGGGATATGAGCATTTTAAGATAGATAACAGACTGCTGCAAAGTCTGTTGTCAGTGTAGACAGTGAATAAGATAAAACAATAAAACAGTAAGGTTTATATTAAACATTAGAAAAATCTTGCAGAAGTATAGGTATGGAAGCATCCTGAAAGAATTTCTCTTGGTAGATTACAAAGACTCAGTCATTCGTGGGCTTTAAAAGCAGGTAAGACAGACACCTCTAAGGAATGCCATAAATATAATTGATTCCACCTGGAGAAATCAGTAGAATAGATGATCTATGGTGGTTTCTTAAAGCCCTATGATTTTATGACTTCCTCAAGAATATTTCTATTTTATGGAATGGATTAGGGAGATTTCTGCCTTTAAACAAACTTTAACTTTTGCAACGATTATCCTTGTTTAGTGTGCTAGAATATCCACTGAAAGGTTATCAGATGCTGTGTTCCTTCCAATAAGAGATAATCAGCCCATGGATTCTATGATTGATTTCCTGCCTATGAGCAGCACTTCATACATAATTCACTTGACGCTATATCATCTTCTTACAATACACATGCGTATTAAGGCATTTGACGTTACTACCTTCAGTATTGTCTTAGCTCTACTGGGAGATTTGATTCTCCACTGATTCTATTTTTCCTATGATAATTCAGTTTACTAATAAAGTGTTCTGAGCTGTGAGTCAAGATTTATTCCCAGTTTTCATTCTAGTAATGAAAGCTTTTTCAATCATCTCTTCATTCACTGCTCCTACTGAAAAAGTAGACCTCACTGATATTTTTTCAATGCAACAAATTTATTTTTGTCATTGATATACATATTTAATAGAGAACATATTGGGCTTACTTCTTTCATTTTTACAAATGAAGTAGAAAATACTTGTCATGAACCAAGTTCACTTATTACAGATTTGTAATTCAATACTGTTTGTCTCTATGTGCTTGCTTGTAAACAATTCAGTGGGTTTGGTTGTACAGGGTATATTATCCTGTGCACTTTAGGTGAAAACAATAATAAATTTAACAAAAAGTGAGAGAATAAGTTTTCAAATGGGCTGTTTTCATATTTTAAACTTATGTAAACAGCAACATCTTCTTTAATCGGTAATTCCTTGAAATGAAAGTCCTTTAGTGTTGTTCTCAAGTTGAAATTCTCAAGAAGTATTAAGGATTGAGATCTTATATTGTCATTTCCTAACATTCAAATTGAATCTATAATTTTTGCAAGCAATCTAATTATGATTCTTAAGATTAAAGTTTTGGTTTAATTAGATTTTTAATCATGACAACACCAAGTGTGTTGGTGGCTAACACATTTTCAGTGGATAAAAACTCAATGAATTTCTGTCCAACACCACCTTTGTCCTTTTCTTATAATATTTATTAAACTCTCCCAGGCATTTTATTTTAAGTATTTTAGCAAAATTCATCTGGTTAGGAAAAAAAAAGAAATAAAAGCATTATAAACATTGTCAAGTGAGTTGAACCAGAGAAGTATTAAATAGAGAAATATTTAAATGATCACATACTTGTGGATCTGACCTTACAATCACATAGTCAAGTTACTATTATTGCAATTAAAAAAAGATCATAAATTCACTAAAAGCACACAAATGTGAATGCAGTTATAGGCAATTTGAATTATGTTAACTTCCTACAACAGTAGTTCAAGATCATCCTAATCTTAATTTAACTTCATTCTACTTTAAATTATGCTCGGCAAAACTATATAGAAATTTTAAAAGGCAGGTTCTATTTATTTTAATTTTATGTATTCTCATTCTGTAAATTAAGTAGAGCAGTTAATCTTTTATTTCCTCTCCCCTTCTTCCCCAGTAGTACAATAGGTACAATTTAAAGAGCCTGAACATCCCCCAGATGAGCTGAGGTGCTGGAAATGCACAACACTTATACATTGTATAACAGCTAAATAAAATTATTTTTAAAAAAAGTAAATAAAAATTGGATAATTATGTGGTAAAGCCATTTGCTAGAAAATCTGCTATATTTTCTCAGCGGTAGTAAGGAGGCCAGCAAATGAGAATGGCAAATTATTTTCATGTGAAACATTATAAGTTGTGTGATATCTAGTAGCGCAGAGGTCATAAATCAGCAGTAGAATGGGCAAGGGAATATAAAATACCATGACATTGTGTGAAGGAAGTGCAAGCCATCTTCACTGTCATTCTGCTCAGTTTTTCTCTTTGCTAAGAAAGGCTAGATGACCTGAATTCAGGCTACAGACAGTAAGCCAGCAGAATGTTGAAGAGATTTCTATTTTTAAAAATCTTTAGTCTGATGAAATTTTTCCTGCACACATTATTTTTTGGCATTTTCTGTATGAGGAGACCAGTGCCAGTTCTTTAGGGTTACATGTTCATGTCACTGGAAACATTTTTATTTTAGAAGTTCAGAATGATGGGAATATGCATGAGCATAATTTTTTAATTAAAGAAGTATATAAATGCCTATTGCTTGTGAACCAAGGAATAAACTTGGAAATAAAATGTTACTTTAAGAACTTAAAGAAAGCAAAAGGCATATCTAAGCAATCAGATGTGATCTTTATTTTTCTGTAAACTGCCTTGAATTTTGATCCTTGACTCAGAATTCTAAGTGTTTGAGATTGGCAGTGCTTCATGTGCGTAGTCTTCTTGGGAAAAATTTTCTTTCAGCTAGTAGATGAACCATGAAATTGCTGAAATCAAATGGAGTTTCAGGATTGCACATAGAGCACAGGCAGTTTTTCTTTGTTTACAGCAGTGGATAAAACAATGTGCCCGATGAGCTAAGCCAAGGAGAAGCATTTCTGCAGAGATACATCGTGAGTTTTTTCTCTTGCATTGAATCAGTGAAGCAAATTCTCTGCTGCTGTAAATTGTTGCAAATTACAGTTTTGTTAAAGAATTGCTTCTGTCCAGTCTGTGCATCTTCCATTTAGGTTCCTGGGATTACTGTCCTGCAATTCTAGACAGGGTTCTCTCAGAATCGTGTTTACCACTTGTGTGTCTAATTCCCTTCACAAAGTCAATTTTAGACCACTAAAGACTTCAGAATTGGCATTGGACTACACAATGTATATAGCAAAGGAAGAAAATTTATTTTGCATACATTCCTCTAAAGGGAGTAATTAAAAGGGGCAGGGGGGTAGTGGTTTGAATTGCTTTGGTATAGAATGAAGTATATGATAGAAAAGCAAATTATTTTTTTAACTGGCAGAAAGATATGGACAGTCTTTCTGAAGACTGAACTGATGTTAAACTATGTCTCTAGTAGGATTAATTGCATCTTGTAAATTATTACCTTCTGAATCCCCATAAAAAATAACAATCCACAGTAGGTGTTATAATGCTAATGATAATTGCATAAAAAGAGTATTGAAACTGCAATTATTAGAACTTTTTCTTTCTTAAGATGCCTTATCTGTTGTGGTAATTCAATTTAATTAAATTTTCACAGGTTTGGAGGTATTTTTTTAAACAACTTTGTTAAATGACTCTGCTACTTCAAGCAGTAATAACTATCAAGGTCATCCCTTTTTTTTTCCCCCATCATATCCTGCAGAATGAATTTCTTAAAGCCTCTAACCATTTAAAGGAGAGGTAATAGGCAATATACTTAGGGCACAAGATAAGGGGATTTTTCTTGGGGGAAATTTGCAGAAGAAAATTGGGGGTTTTTCTCTCTTTTTTTTCTTTTTTTTTTCATTTTGTACAGATCGGCTCCCCAGAATTCACATGAAAATCAGACAATGTTTTAATGAGTGTAAAGAGATGTCCTCTGAACAAATGTAAAATGAGTCTGTTAGATCTGGGATCCTAATATCAGCTTTAGAAGGCACAAAAGGAAACAGTCTCACAAACTAGAGTACATTCATGTATACATTCATTAAGATGATAAATAATTATCAAGGACTTGTATGTACACTTTTTTTTACACATACTAAGTACTTTCACTACGTTAAATAAGATCTATTTAATTTCATGTGCAAGTCTTTTCAGAGATGGCTTCTAACTACAAGTACTACAGTATAATGTTGGGTGTCCACACAAGAATGAATGTAATGTGGTGAAGAAAAAGAACATGGTTGTTCTGTAGTAGGCTTTCCTTTAAAGGCAAAAACCCTAAACAAATAGGTGTTTGACAGGTGCTCAGAGATTTGGAACATCCAAAGTGGTCCCAGTAGATCAGAATTTGTGGACCAAGCGCAGGTGAGATGATGCACGGTAAATGCAGTCTAATTTTACACTTGCAGAGTTTGTTACATGTATGTCATCACATCAAATTTAGCTCCTCCTTTGACTTGCTGCTTGATATCCTGTTTCCCACAGATCATCCTTCATTGTCATCTTTAAGGCTGCCAGCATGAACTATCCCACTGCCATGGTGTTGGACTTGAAACAAGCATGGGGAGCGGGTAACGCAGAGTAGGACTTCAGCAGAATTTTTTATATGTGATGCTCCTCAGCGTCACATCCTACAAAACCTCTAACATAAGACTACGGTTGTGGTGGCATGAAAAGTTTATTGATCCTAATTTAATTATCCTCATTTATATATGCTTTAGTGTTAAGACAAGAAGGAGAAAAATGGTAAATACTAAAAGTCAATCAAGTGTTATACACAATCCAAATTATACCTCAGAATCACATTAAAAAAAGAGGTATTTGGAAGAATAAAAGTGAACTTTTTGGGAAAAAAAATTCAAACCAAATAATTTCTGGCAATGATCAAATATTTTAATTCAGAAATATGTGCTTGTGCACCAAAAAATCTTCAAAGCAGATTCTTTATGCACCTTTCCTTAGGTTGACCTTCCTGGATTTTCATCTCCAGTAAACTTTTAGAGATGGTAGACATTTGCATCATGAAAAGTTCTATTTTCCACTGGAAAAAGCCCCACATTTTTATGGGAAATTTTCAATTAAGTCTATCGAATCTGCTACAAAATTTATGCTCTGTTCCTGCTAGTTCAGGTAATTGGTTTCTCACTTCTGTTTCTGTTTGACCTATAGAGAAGTCTATCACAAATACAGAGGCAGGTAGGATGTGCATGCCGTAGGAACAGATGACATCAAAGCACACCACCGGATTTGAGAAGCTATGATAGCTTCCTTTTCATACTGAGCTGAAAGTAAATTTTAAAAGTATTGTGTAAAGGAATTATCTGTGTTGGTCTCTGTAGTCCCATAAAAAGTACCAGTGCCTTGTTTAATATAAACTTTTCTTCTTCTTTTGCTGTACGTTGGGAAAAAACCCCAGCAAATGAACTAACAAACAAAGAAGTAGAACAACATCGGACAGATTGGAACAGATTACATTACTGAGGCAGGCGAAACTAGGGAAAATATTAAATATCATCAAAGCCTAACCGAGACAAATATTTTCATTCACCCTTAAATGTGAAAGTCAGATGCTCTGCTGGGTTCTAATAAATGGCCTTTTTTATTTAGCCAGTTGTTTCTCTTCACAACATCCAGCCACCTAGTGAATGATTTGTGCTAGGTGACATTTCTCCAAATATGTGATATTTCCATGTCTCTGTTCACAACTTTCTGCAGACAGACAGATAAAAATACACCAGCATATCATTCTACCCGTGGATGAATGAAAATGCATATGACACTGTGACTGATTTAATAGACCGAAAATGCAGTACAAAGCAGAAGTTTACTAATGATATTAGGGTAAATGAAATTGTTATTAGAAAGCTAGAGAAAAGCTAAGAGAACATCCTTAATATGTTTGAAAAACAAAACCGTGCACACCAGAAGGATGGATCTATACAAAACATAATAAATCGCTGTATTGTAGAAGCTTAAAATAAATACTGTTATACCCTGATTATGAGTGTTTGTAGCAGCTTATAGTGAACTTTAAATAGCTATTGCATTAGTCACGTGCTTGAAGTAAAAAAAAAAACAACTAGATGACTGTCAGATTGACAGAGCTCTCTGGCTTATTTGGAATCACAGAAGTCAGAAGTTTGCTGTAGTGTACATTTAGTCCCTACCAGTTTGGTGCTTCAAAGGTAGGTCTCCCCCACAGAACTGCAGAACGGCAAAGAAATCAAGATTTCCCGTTTCCTTCTCTGTGCTGAAGACTCCCATTCAGGAACTTGATGTAGGGCACACCTGGCCACTGTGAAACTTCATCAAAGGGACTTTGTTCTCAGAAAGAAAGAGTCTTAGAAGAAAAAAGCTTGGAGGTGGTCTCCTTGCCAACTGGGAAGGAATATTTTCACTCCCTTTTTTCCATGGGTCTAAAATAGGAGCCACATGTTGGTGATACGAAAATGTTTCTGGAAGGGAAGATGAAAGATATTAACTACTTTGCAGACAAGATATCCCAGAAGAGTATATAAGAAAAAGGATTTATAAAAATTTGGGGGTTTTCGTGAATTTGGCCAAGAATAAAAGGGTGAGAAACATTAACAATAAAAATGATTTTTATTGCTAACAGTTTTTCATCTGAGTAATTTTTTTAATACTTAATATTTCTGCTTTCCAGACTGTGAAATCTACATCTTCTCACTGAAGATTTAAAGCAGCAAAAGAGCAAAACAAGAGAACAAAAGAGCAATGCGTTGTTTATATAACCTGTAGTTTATATCTTGGTCTTTTGTGTATATTAGGAGAATAGGAGTAGACTGTAGGCAGAGCATTACTGTGTTCAAGACACAGAAATGTATTCATTAATAATGCCTTGTGCTTGATCCTTATAGCATTTTAGACTCCCTCTCCACTCTCCATGGAAGAAACATGAAATTAGCTTTTGTTAGCATTTCCCAATTACTAAAATATAGTTATCTGGTAGTTTTTAGAAAAGTTCATGGGATTGTCAAACCCTGCTGTTTAAAAGCTGTAGAAGTTCGACCATTAGTGGATTTTGAAAAATATGTTTTCCTCTTTATTTGTCTGTCTCCAAGGTTTTGTAGCAGTATTGATCTTCAAGTCAATGCATCATTATGTTGTTCTGTGAAACCACTCATATCCTATTGCTATGTAAGTGCAGCCACTGGAAAAAAAAAAAAAAAAAAAAAAGAAGGGTATTTTCAAGGAAATAATACTTGGATTACAAGCAAAATCAAGAAAAGGAAAAGCAACAAAAGGAATTTCACTTGAATCTACGATCAATAACATTTGACCTTATCTGGTGCTTAATTGGTTGGTTCTTCAAGTGTTTAGAATGGTGGATTACTTACCCTGGTTAGTGGAGCTGTTTTACAGCAACTGTGTACCTTTGTATTGATCAGGGCTGTGTGCTTGGTCATGATTACATTGTAATGGATCGTTCAATGGAAAGAATTTACTTGAGCACTGTTAGCTCTTAATAAGTCACCACATGTTCACAGAACAGTGTGATTATTCTGTTCTCTTCCAGAACTGAAAGATGCTGAAGCAATAATTTTAGGAGGCAATTTATAAAGCAGTGTTATCAAACTGGAAAGATTAAAGTTGAAGTATAAAGGATTTGCGAACTGTGAAGAGCTGTCAATACTTTTGACTAGTTTTGGTTTCAACTTTAAATTTACTCAATTATTGTTATATGGAAGTATATATGTGTAGAAAGAATTGCTTGCCCATACACATGGGCCCACACAGGGTTGAATGTATTCTGTAAGTAGGATTATGATTAAGCAATTATATAAACTCATCCTTGTGCTTTAGGCAGTCTTCAATAACGAAGAATTTTTTTTCCTTTCTTATTCTAATTCTTATACTAGTTTTAATTTTATCCTTGTTAAAATTTAACCTCAGTTAA
This sequence comes from Falcunculus frontatus, assembly GCA_013398115.1. Classification (NCBI taxonomy): domain Eukaryota; kingdom Metazoa; phylum Chordata; class Aves; order Passeriformes; genus Falcunculus; species Falcunculus frontatus. The sequence goes on along the minus strand of VZRV01004993.1, from coordinate 802,403 downwards.
ATGTGGATGATGGCCAGCTACTGAGAGCAGACATTCATCACTTAAAGATACCTTGTTCAAAAGGACTAAGATACATATTACCCGTAGTTCTGTTCATTTTCTTTACTACCTTAAATTTAAGCATATTTTGTCCATTTCTATGAAATGTAATAATTTAAATTAAAATCTCTTCAGACTTCTTTTAGGTCAGAGTTACATTAAGGCATGGGGTTTTAATTATTGTCATTAACAGGAATTCCTCTACTTGGTAAACCTCCAGTATCATGTAGATTTCAGTAACGTCACAGCCAAGCATAGAAATCCTAAAAAGAACTCATTATCTGAATTGTGTGTCCCTGTGTAATTATGCAAGTCATTCAGCAAAACATTTCTGTTATCATTAAACAGCCAGTTGGCTCCTGTATGTTGATATGCAACCACAATGACTTCAGCTAAGGAGACATTTAGTGTTGCAGTGCATAAAATAAACACAGAACCGTTGACATGACATATTTAGGACAAAAGAAGCATACATACAGTAGTTAGGAAAAAAAAAATGGCATGCTGAATATTTCTGGTTTGGAGACACCGTACAATTTTTTCATATAAATCCTTCGCAGAGTTTCTTTTTCAGTTATGAATTCAGAGCATACCCTGCAGCACTTTCTCATGAAGCAACAACTAATTGAGGGAATTCTCTCTATTATTTATGGACTTTACATTAGCTTGAAATTCCTCATATTTCACAAACAGTTTCTTTAGGATGGAGGAGCATAACCTTGATCTAGATTCTCCAGTTAGATTCAGTTAAATTCATGTAACCTTATTGCTTCTCAGCCTATGTCCCAACACTGTTTTTATCTGAAGAAAATGTTCTTCTTGAGCTGAAAGAGCATGATGCATCTTTTAATAGAATTATTTTTCACTGGAAACATGGCAGGACAGCAATTGCAGCAAAGAGTTTATATAATGCATTGTGGAATGCAAAGCATCTGAGACAAGGGCAGAGAAAGCTTTAAAGATAGCTGGTTATTCAAGACTGTTTTGTAGAATGTAGATTCATACCCTAATCTGTGCTCACAGTGTGATTGAGTAGCTTTATCTGGAAAACTGTTGTCTTAAGTAAAAAAATTATTTACAACAAAGTCTGGTTATATATGTATGTGCATGTAAAGGAAGTAAATAAGACATTTATATGTGGATTCTTTTTCGCATTGGAAAAGCAGTGTGTACATCCATAAATACACAGTGAAATCTGTGTATTTGACCAGTAAAACACCTTATTTTCTTAACATAAATAATAACTATAGCAACTTTTGTCCTACAAGTGTCATTCTCTTTATCAGACATACATTTTTGATTTGGAGGACATTTTTCATCTGGGTGACCTTTCAAACAATCATCTGTACGCAGACAAGTGTAATGAATCTTCTTCTGTTTTCTCTTTTCAATTCCGCTAGGTATTTGTGACAGGGTAGTTCATTATGGTTTTTTCTTCTGGAAGTCGCCTCAAACTTTTTTTCGAATGAAAGTCATTTTTTTCCCCTCTTTTAAAAAGAAGGTAAAAATAAAATCAAGCACTTCTGAAAAAGTCTTGACAGAACAGTGAAATGAAAGCAGTAATTCCAATGACTGGATAAAATGTGACACAGACCAGGATATTATTTGTGGCAATTACAATTAATGTAGGAAATGCATTTACATGGGTTTTCAAAAGCAGCATGGAATCTCTGGAAGGAAAAAAAAATAGCCACAGTAGTTTTTCCCCTACTCCAAGTGTATTTTTATAAACTGAACATGTTTAGTGGTTTGCTCACATGCATAACTTCAGACAACCAAAATTCCATTTCTATTTTTATTAGCAGAAAATCACACAAATTACGAAAAAGTCTTTGATGTACTTTTATTGGTTTTGCTACAGAGCCTGCCTATACCATAAATATGTCTGGAACTGTGTCAAGGCAATGAGACCAGCTGGGTACCCTGTATCTATGTGCAGTCTCAGGAGCAGCATGGCTGTATGCTGACTGCCTGCTGGGAATAACCCCTGCCCCATGCTCTCCTCCCCACACTGTGACTGGGAGAGATTGTTCCAGAAGACAGCTATTCCAGGCCCAATATCACTTAGGCACTGGTGTTTTTTTCATTTAATGACTGTGAGACACTGAAATAATGGAGAGGTTATCCTTAGTGGTTTAGCCTTCTAGGTTGTTTGTCTGGCTTGCCTAAAATAAAAGTAAAAAAAAAAAAAAAATCCAACTCTAAAATAATCACTGTTGGAGATATGTATATGTCTAGGCATGAAATAACACCTCTTTCCAATCACACCCATTTCTCTCATATAAAAAATGTAATCAAGTGATTCATAAAGGCTAATTTATTGAAGTTTTTTCCATAACAAAGTGCATATATGCCAGTTATATAGAAACAAGCTACTGCTAGGAGCTATTCCTCCACTAATCAACATTGTGAATAAAACAACAAAAAAAGCAAAGCTATACTTTCTTTATAACTGGAATGTAAGTTCAAAGGCGAAATATCACAGAGGAAATGATATAGGAAAAATTAAGCAGGAAAATGTCTAAAAATCTGAATATATTACAGTGATTAGTTTTAAAATTTGGTCTGAAATATCTTCACTAGCAAACATTTAATTTGCTATATTTATTACTGGAGTTTGCAGTTAAAAATACCATGGCATTAAAGCAGGAAGAATGTTGGTAAAATATGTTAATTGGCAATTAAAGGCAAGGATTCTGATATTATTTTCTCTACTAAACCTGAAATAATGTTAGTTCTTACCTATTTAAGTTCAATATCAGCTTTTGACTGAGAATAGGCAGTAACTCAGATAAGAATATCAGAATATTTTTTCTAAATCAGTTTTTCATGAATGCTTCAAGGGGGATAAGCAAAGAAGGGGCCAACTGCCGCTTTCTTCAAATAGCAGAGAGTAGGGAAAGTGCCATTCTCATTCTTTGTTCATTATTTAACCCCTACGATTTCTTCCTTGCTTCTTCAAAAGATCTGTATCATCAGTTACTTTGAAAAGTACAGGTATTTCAAACCTTTTGATTATAGATTGCCAGGAGTGTAGTCTTCCTTTTGTCTATTTTAAATATCTAAATTGGCCTTAGAGAATCTAAAGAAGCACCTCAGAAGTCTTTTTGATTAGCATTTATAGTATTTGAAAGTGTTGAATTTTTTCTCTTCTTTGAACACCAAAAGCTCATCTGGATAAAAGAGGGCTTCTGTACACTTAGGGACAGTGGAAATTCTCCAAGGAAATCCTATGATTCAATGAAAAATTCCATCCGTATGAGAGCTGTATAAACCTGACCCTCATGACTACACTACCAGTAATTCAAATAAAATCATATATAAGCTGGCATTGGGTCATAGCACAAGATACAGTGGTTATTGCTGTGCAGTGATGGATGGGCATATAATAATGTCAAAAACTGATACTGGTTCATGAAGGTTTTTCTACTTTCAAAATAAGCAACCTTCACCTTGCCTTCAAAATCTTGCTGGGGGAGGGAACTATTTCCCTTTCTTGGCCTAGATAGATATTTCAAAAGCTTATTCCCTGATACTTGTTATATTCACAAAATATTTTTGCTAGCTGTTTGCATGATTTGCAGCAGAAGGGATTCACCCTACCTGAGAAATCATTGTCTGGAATAAATAGTACAGAGGTGGTATGCACAGCATAGAAGACAACCTGAGGTGAATGGCGGCCAAGAGGGTGTGATGGGAGTCAAGTTATGTATGTTTTACATCTCTTCGTGATGTATAGGTGGCATGATGCACACTGTGGATCTTAAACATTTGTATTTCTGTTTCAGCTTTGAGGAGGGAGAAATACTGTGCTCTGTATTAATTGGATAACTTTGGCTCAAGCTTTTAAGTGTGACAAATGGAGATGTGCCAAACTGCCTGAAAGTAATTCGAGTTGTCAGTGAACCACAGTGGCTGCCAGTTTGCAGACAATTTCTAGTCTTCTTGGGTCTGTCACATCTCTTTCACACTACCTATTTACCATCTGAATAGAAAGCCAGCACTCTGAGACATAAATAAATGTGTTTTCTTTAATATGTCAGTGTTTCTTTGAGGGACTTGTATTACACTGAGCTACACATCATGAACCAACCTGAACTTCTGCAATGACACAAATTGCAGACAGGTCTCCTCAAGCAAGCAACAATTAAAGTGCTGCGGGAAGCCAAAGAACATAATTAATGATGAGGCAACTTTGTGGTTGCCATGTAATTTTCTTATGTTGGAATGATGTTTGTGTTAGGTTAGCTCATTCTCCCCAGGACACCTGAAAGGATATTTGCGATAGAACAAACAAACTATCCCTGTGGATGTGACAGCAGAAGGCTTTGTTGCTTTATGAGTCTGATCCAAAGATGCCTTATGTTCCTTAGTTTACAGGAAATCCAGGGTAAACCTTTTATTTACAGATGGGGAACACTTGCCAGAACAGAATAAAAAAGCAGCTGATTAATCAGCATGCAGCCTTCATCTTGTAGGGCCTAGCTGCCTGGACCTTTTTAACATTTGGAAGATTAGCCTTGGTGAGAGAAATGTTGTGTGGAAATGCCTTTGATAGCTCTGTGCTTTAGTCTATCATGCTTTAGAAAGGGGATTGCTCAGGGTTTGAAAAAGTCTGCATGTTAGAACAGAGGATGTTCATGGCTGGGGAAAAAAAATTACCTCGTTCTAGTTCTGTACTGCTGCCCTTTGAAGCAAAATGAGAGGAAAGCTTGCTCTGCAACTTCAGTTGATAATATCTGTTTTCTGGAACATTACCAAGTCTAAACATATATCAACTATGAGAAATAAGGCGGACAAAGGATTGTATTCCTGAATAGGCTTGGAATACCTAGGCAACTGCTAAGAAAACAAAAATAAGGAACAGTGCCCTGCTAGTTCGACCCTTAAATTATGCAGCTGTTCATTACCAGAATTATATATCTCATGCTGCCCTTTAGAAGGAAGGCATGGTGCACAGAGCTGGAACAATTACTGAATTATGGTACAATAAGAAAGGCCTCCTAAAGTGTCACATGCATGTAGAAGAAGATAAGAAAGGCCAGCTTAAATTCTTGGCATTTTAAAGAAGGCAATCAAGAAACCCTTTGAATTCTTTGGTGTTCTTTCCCTGCAGTTCCTCTACATTTTTATGCATGTCTGACAAAGCATCCCATTCATGTGTCAGCACTCTCGTCTCTGGATGCATTAGTGTTTATTACAGGCTGAATTTGCAGATGCTACCATTTGAAAACAGTAATAGAGCCAGTTGTGTGGCCTTAATATTTATATAATTAATAATGATTTCATGCTTCCCTCCCCAGTGCTTCTGAAATAAAAACGGCTACATTAGCATGGTCAAGCATAACAGGGCTCAATACAATCCTGTAAGCCTAAATTGTTTTGCCATAACAGGCTTTGAATTTTACTCTGAAATAAAATGTGTTGTGTTAATCAGCTTACTGTTAATGAATGATTTGGGTGACACATTTGGCACATTTTTGCACATTTAGCTATGAGATTATTTTTTTTTATATTAATCACACATTAAATGTATACTCTGAAGAGTGAGCTGGAGTGTCTTGAATCTTTTGTATTTGAAAATAATAATGTGCATTCTTAATCACCCAAAAGTTTATCTGTGACTATGGTCTGGAAATTAGCCTAATTGAATTTTTTTTTTTTTTAATTCCGTGCAGTTATATTTCCAGATAGTGTTTCTCTTCATGCATTTGTATTGTACTGATAATACGCGTAATCACACCCAGACATGTGATGAAGAAAAGGTCATACAATATTTCTAGTTGATATATTTGTTATCTGGAAATAGAGCCTGATGGTAAAAATAAGAATTAGTCTCCTAGTATATTTAATGCAAAGATGTTTTGTGTGACTTCATGTTAAATGCTTCCTCATGTTGACAAAGGTAAAATCATAAGGAAAGGTAATTTAATAATACATCAGGCTCTCTATTTTATTTATTTCATTGGGAGTAGAAGATTTCAGTTATTCCTACATTTTGAAATGAAAAAAACAATTAATAGATGTTGGTAGACTGAGAGAACATTTAAAGATGTATAGGGGTTTTGTTCATCTGTTAGCTTTTTATTCTATTCACTTGTCCAGGGTTTTGAAGGTGATTGAGTCAGTAAATTATCTCTCAATCGGGATCAAATTCTAAGTAAATATTCTGTAAAAACTGGGAAAGGAATTATTAAGGACAGTAAATATTTGAGTCTGTCCCTCTGTTGTGTAAATATTATAAAACTTTAGAAAAAGTAAAACCAAAGCAAACTCTTTCGATTACAAAGACAAAAAAAGGAATGACTTGCCTCTTAGAGGATCTAACTAACAGAGTTTATATGTCTGGGGTTTGGGAATGATGAGCGAATACAGATAGAGCTCTGATAGGCTTACTGTATGGCTGTGCCTAAGAAATAGGATCCCCATTATCAGAGCTGAAAGACACTTTTATTGCTTTTATCTCAGATGCTCTTTAACTATGTTCACAGAGTAGCTTTTCCAGAACTTCTGATTGTGTATGAGGGTTCTTGTGTCTTTTGTCTTATAGTCCGTTTACTTAGCTCTGCTGTAAGCTAGTCACTAAAAGCTTACATCACTTCTAATTTCAATAATATCTCTACTGTGTAGATGGGGCAGAAGTCACTTTTCCCCTGGCTCCTTTCTCAATGACCCAAGAATAGGATGCTTGAGAGGGGAAATAATTAACAAAGTCATCAATGCTTTTTGCTGTCTCCTAGGACAAGTACCTCAAGTAGTAAAGTACTTACACTACAAGGGAAGTTGTAGCTGTCTTACACAGCGACAGTTCAGAAGCCTTTCAGAGACAAAAATCTTTTAGTCTTCAAGACATCTGTTCATCTTTTATGCTTAAGTTTCCAAAACTTAAGCAGACCTTAATCAGAAGCAATATGCCGTGTGAATCATAAAACCATGTGGAAATCCACCATCAAGAGAGGAATTGTAGTTCCCTCTTTGCCCAAGCCAGTCCGTGGTAGAGAAGAGTCCGAAGGGAGATTATGTACACGGTTCTGGTCTCAGGGCCACATGCTTATGGTGCAAATTACCATGTGGGCACCACTGTGCCCGCATAGCTCCTCTTCTGACAGGTGTTGGGCTGCAAGTGGAGTTTGTTTATTATTTTATCGTATTATTTGTTTGTGGTCGATAGATGAGGTTAGAAGGGGAACTTCAGGACAAGAAGGTGGGTTTTACAATTGTTCTGTGCATGAGAGAGTTTCCAAGAGGAAGCACAAAAGGAAAGTTTATGGGGTTAATGGAGTAGAACAGAAGATCCTTAGCCACATGTAAAGCTACAAATAGCATAAGCATTATTTTAAAACTAGAAATTGTATGTTATTAGGATCTTAATAGCTCAGATTTGAATGATCTTTGCAGTTGTAAATGAAAGTCATTATTAGGACACTGTCTTAGATTGCTCACTGAAAATGAAACTATGAAAGCTTGCCATTGCACTGTTTTAGCAATGTGTTTGCTCTCATGGAAGTTTTGTTTTTAGATAAGAAATTGCCGGAGTGAAGTAAATTAGTACCTTTCAATTGGTAATGTTACTAGCTTTTAAGATTAGGAGCTCTAGTTTTGATCTTTCAGGATACGGTTTGAATAACACGGTTTGAGTTATTTAGAGTTGCAGTTGATTATAATAAGTAAAATGCTGTGCAAATCCTTTGGAGAAAGAAAATTTTTTTATTAAAATACAATAGGGTAAGAAGACATAATTTTTTGTTTCTGATCCTGACATTAGTCTGCTTAGCAATAATGTATGTTGCAAATTTATATTTACCTAAGTAAACTGACCTAATTTAATTGTTTTATACATGGCTGATACTGAATAGTATTGGCTTATTCTTATGTCTCTCTTACAGGGAGAGATACTGGGGGTGACACCCTCTGACTCCTGGGCTGCTATAACAGCTGATATAGCTGAGGATTTGGTTTATGATGTCTGTGAGCAGTTCTGCCTCGAGAGAAAATAAAAAGAGAAAAGGATTTACATTTGTTTTGTGATTCTTTGTTCCTATGGAAATTGAAGACATCTTTTTTTCTATGAGATGAATTTCAACTTTTCGTATCTCTTGAGAATGAATTTCAGGCACTATGGGAGAACAAAAGAGAGCATTTCTAAGTAGGAAGAGTGCTTTCAGCCCAGATACAGAAAACATGACACCCCCCCACAGGTCTGGCTTGCTGGAGGGGTTACTAGTCTGTCATCTCTAGCACAGTTATCTCAGTACTTCTTTTGAGTGACATAAGAAGACTCAAATTCATGCCTGTGAGCTGCAGATAGCTTTTCCTGAGATCAAACAGAGAAAAGAATGCCTATTTTGGCTTTAAACATTGGATTGTAAATATAGGGCTGTTGTTCTTATTATTGACAAGTACTTCTTTGTACCTCTTTCTCTGCACACTCCAAATTCTATCATCAGCCATTAGCTCTAAACAACCTAACAGGAGTTGGTTGGTTTCTTCTTTTTTTATTTGAAGCAACTTTGAATGCTTGCCTTCTCTTTATGGCTGCTGCGGCTGCTGCTAAAATATTCATATCCTTGATTTTAAATAAATAAGGCCTCTATGTTTCTCTGAATCAATGTCGTTAAAAAAACCTTTCACCCAGGGAATTCTGGATGAATGCCAATTTATCCTTACAATGGAAAGACACTTTCCTGCTGGAGATTTGTAAGCTCTGGCTGAAATGTAAGGATGATTCTGACAGCAGTTCTAGGGGAAATTAGAAATAATTTAGCTGAAGTCAACTGGTATCAGTGTAAACAAGATTACAATCAGCCTTTGCACATATGAGACACACATGTATCTTAGCATAAGATTGTTACTCTAGAAATGTGTTGGAATGAGTGTTTCAGTAAATATTTGAATGCTGGCAAACATTTCCCTGGTACCTGTCTTAAAATAGGACATAGACACTTTAAAAGGATGTATCATGTGTCAGTGGGCAGTAAATAGAAAGGATTCTTTTGGATGCAGCAATTGATGCAACAATTGTTTGCCTAAGTCCTGAGACAAATGGAACAGCTTGTGACAAAAGAGAAAAACATCCAGTGTGAATACTCTTATTCAGGAGGTAGGGATACCACATTGTTCAAAAACATCACTCTTACTGTTATGATTAACAGGATGCTTTACAGGAATCCCATCTTTCAATGGTGCTTTACTTCAGGGAGGTATCAAATGGGTCTCTCTGAAAATAAATTAGTTTGCAAGTTTTACTCTTTGTTCTTCTTGGCTTCCTCATTTAACAGTCTAGAATAGGCCTAAGTACTTACAGGGCATCCATTGCCACGGTATTAGAGAGCTATGTAACTCACAACCTGCTGTGTTACCCTGTAAGGTATGGAAATTCTATTATCTTTGTTTTATAGATGAGCATAAAGACACAGAGGATCTAAATGACACAGCTAAGGTCACACACATTGTCTTTGATTTAGAAGATATCTTGAAAGATCCATCTTCTGTTGCTTCATCTCTAGAAGCTGAGGATGCCGTGTATACACCTGATCTTGGCACTTTGGGTAATTTAGTAGTCAGCAGGGAGAAGTAGACACTTTCAGGGCACAATTCATCTCATCGCAAAGTAAAATCTAGAGGAGTTCAGATGAATCACGTTGTGAAAGAGCTTGTTTAAAGAATTTAGTTGATTAGCTGAAAGGTATTCTTCAATTAGAAATGCCAGTATTTCATCAGATCATTCCTTCTTCTAGTACCTTCTTTTACTAGATGAGATGTTTCGGAAGCATTCATACTGAAAAATCCCACCTTCTTGCTAAGAATTCTTATCCTTAATGCTTCAAATTCTCTTTGTAAGAAATTATAAATCCTTTTATCTATCTTGTATTAGAAACAGTACATTATGACTACAGTGTCTTAATATTGTATTGTTGCACAAGCTTCTATTGTACATCAGCTGCCTTGACTGTAGTCAGACATTAAGCAATTAAATAAAAGACTATAAACATCCACTAATATGCACAATACAGTCTGCTGATTTTATTGTCAAATTTTTACTAATATAAGAATCTAAATTTTGGGATGGAGTCCAGTAGTCTCTTATCATAGGCACTGTGTCATCAGATTTATTCTCATGACTACACTGTCTCAATTTACAAAGTCATTTGATGTCTCTATTTCTTTATCAATGGTTTTTACCTTTTTCTCTGTCTGGTTTTATTCTTCTAAATGAAAATGGTTAAAATCTCCTAGTCTTCTCTAACAAGAAAGATTCCTGTCTGTTTTTTTTTCTTTAATTCTTCTGATAATGGTCTTCACTGAAAGTACTTTCCATTGTTATGTCAGAAGCACATTGCATCAGCCCTTTGCCTCTATGACCCTTCTCTATATCAAGGTCATTACTAAAAATATTATTCAGGATTAGTTCTGATATTGAATTATGTGGGACCTCTCTCAAGCTCCATCTCTTCACTCATTGAATCAACCTACAGGTTCTATTAGCCTATATTCTACACTAAAATAATTTACTATATGGCACTTTATCACATGCTTTACTGAAGTCCAGAGAAATTAGATTTACTCAATTTGCTTTGCTTCTAAAAATGGAGTAATTTGCCATCGTAATCCCACATTGTCTACCATTCTTAAAATATATGTGTCAGACCTTCCCGTTTATCAGTTATGGTGTTATACTTTCCTTTTTAGTTCTGTTTTATTCTCCTTCAGATCAGTTCTTATAGATTTGTGGCAATTTGTCCCTGCTTTTCTCCTCTCTAATTCGGAATATACATTTATCACACCCCGGTCAGGTAGCACTCACCTTGTACTTCATTTATTTTTAAAATGTGTTGGTGTTGAATGTGGATTTTCTCTCTGATTAATTTTACCCATTTGTCTGTAGTAAATGCCTCCCCAGTAAAGAGCAGGTACCAGACAAAAGTACACAAAGCGTGGACAAGGAACCTTAGGTGATATGCAGCAGAGTTTGCATGAGTTCAAGCAACTGCTTCTAGTTGGTGCTGTGACTGCTGCAGCCCATGCTCAGGTGGGCGTTTGTGCAAACAAGTGTTGCAGTCTTACTTAATCAGCCTTGTCAACAAGGAGATCTTTCTAACTCCATCTTTTAGCTGTAAAATAGAAGGACTCTGAAGGCTTACTTAGAAAACTAAGTAAAGAGACGCAGAGAATATATTTTCAATTAATAACCTTTAGAGCAAAGAATGTTTTTAATGCTGCTGCCTTCTAGGGAAGGGATGTGCAAGACAGCACTGGACAGTTTACCAAGACGTTTATGTCATTCCCATGTTCTTTGACAACACAGGTACAGAAACTGACAGAGCATAAAGTTCCTTTGAAAGTCAGACTACTGAGAAGTTGCAAAGTGATTGCCTGAGACTGTGAAATAGATTAATCAACAAAGAAAAAAAAATGCAGTGCTTAATAAAAAGTTCCATATTCAAGGTGTCTGCCAGGTGTTTTCTGCTTTCAGTGTTATTTTTCTCCCCACAGCAGGGAACAAAATTTTCCATTATAATCAGGAATACTGCTAGCACTTAATGCCTGAATGGGGGACCAAACACAAATTACGATGTAATCAATCTTTTCAAACTTTTGTGAAGGGTTTGTCCTCTCACCTTGCACTCAAAAAGGCTATGAGCATTGATGAAAGTTCCAGTTGTTTCTTTTTCAGTTTTGTTGGCGTGGCCCACTGTCCTACAGATACAGCTTTGGTCCCTTAATACTTCAAACATCCATACTGCTATGGTGAGAGAGATCTGCAATACTGTGAAAGTGAAATTCAGAAATGAAATTCTATTCTATTTTTTGTATCACAATGCAGAAAGAAAAAAAAGAAAAAGAAAATTTTCTTTAGAAAAATTCTCCTGAAACTCCTCAGTGCTTTGAGACTGGTCTGAAAGCCTTGGTAGAATAGGAGCTCCGTCCAGCTGGAATCCACTCACAATTGACAGAGCTCAAAATGATTAATTTTGCAAGTAAAAAAGTCAGTTGTTTGATACAGCAATTAGTTTTGAAGAAATAATTAACTGTGTAAGGAAAGGTTTTCTGATCTGTGCACACACATTAAAAGATCAAAGTGAAGAAGTGTTATGGCAAAGCCAAGGATAAGACATAGCCCCAGGTTCAGATGCTAAATCTAGCTGTCTGCAATGAAGGTGTGTACATAATAGGTGCCATAAATTCTCATTTTGTTTAAGGAAGATTTAGTCAAAGCAGTATAATCTAAAGAGCTGTTCAGATTCATTTCTGAACATTAGGTTTGGTGATTTACCATATTTTATTGACTAGACCAGCTGACAAGGCTGACAGGATGTCTGCTAATCAAAAGGAGAAATTAGAAAATGCATATGTCTTTGGTTCCCATGTAGGTATATACATTATAAACATTTAAAATTTTATTTCAGTCCTCTACTTTTCTTCTCTGTAGCACTAAATCACCTTGATCCTTTAAGCAGCAAATATACAAGAAATTTTCTTATAATCAGTTCAGATCACAGGATCATCAAGGTTGGAGGAAACTTTTAAGATCATCTAGTCCAGCCACTAACCGGGCACCACCATAATCCCCCCTAAACCGTATCTCCAAGTGTCACATCCAGATGCCTCTTGAACACGTCCCTATGAATGTCTCTAGAGCTGAACCCTAGGCTGGAATGAATCCTGCCTTACTTAGCATTCTGCGCTTAATAACCTTAAGTTTTATACCTAAATGAATTACAAAAAGATGCCCCATCACTCATTTTTAGTGAAATCTGTTAACTAAATTCAGTGATATAAATTTGTAGGAGAAGGATTTGTCATCCAGGCAGCTGAGAAGATGGTGAGAGGAATATTTTTTTTGAGAAAAATACAGGAATACTGATAAGAAGTGAGTTGAAAACATGTCAAAAAAGAGAGTAAGCAGAACTATATAGGGACAGCTTGGAAGAGTCCTGAGCTGGAGAACTTGTGAAGGAAGAATTGGTATAGTATGTAGGGAAGCTAAATGTTAAAAGAATGACTTTCAGATCACAAGGGATTTGGTCTGTTTCCTTTAATGCCTGCCTTCCTAAATCAGGCTTACCTGTAAAATTTATTTTGTGTTCTATAGTGACAAAAGACCAATTTTTACACCCAATGAAGACAGTAGCAAAACTCCAACCTATTTCAAAGGGCAGGAGGTATGTGACTAATGAGCGTGTGGAGAAACAGCTTCCTGTCTCTGTTGTCCCACCAAATAAATTGGCCTGAAGTACATCCTTTTGTCTATCAGTAAAGTATTCTGGTATCTCAGGTCATCATGATTTTAAGCATTTGGCATTGCTTTTAAATAACTTGCTGCCTCCGAAGTCACCATTAAATAACTCACTTGATACAAGGGTAATAATCATCTTAAAATTAACTGTTAATACCCTCATGACTACAGTTTTATAACAGTTTCTCTTCTAAAGCTAAATTGTTGGCACAAAGCCATGCATTACTTGCTGGTGTTTGCACAGAAAGACAGGGTGTCCTAACCAAGTGTCAGTGATCCTTTTCAGTGTTCTTGGTCTCAAATCAGCCACTGAACCCAAGCACAGGACAAAGTCATTAACAGAACAATAATTCTTAGGTGTTTTGACAAGACATTCTACAAACGGTAATTAACATCTGCACCGCAATTCCTGTCAGGAAGGTGAATGGAAATGTTGAGTGAGCTAAATCCAGGGACTGCTTTTCCTGTTTTGGTAAATCACCTTTTTTGTTTGTTTCTGTTTGTTTCTTGTTTTACAATACAATAAGAAAAATATATTTTTTTTCTCAGGTTGTTTATCTGCTTCATAAGTTTTCATTTCTACAAGTTCAGTAAACACAAACATGTTCATGCTGCGCATTATTTTCAGAAGCTTGAAACTGATATGCTTAAATCGTTAAATATGAGTCCAAGATGATATTATGCATGTATTTTTTATTATTTTTTTCTTTATTTATTGCTACCCTGTGGAAAATAAAACCAGTTTACCTTTGTATCTCAAACTGGAACCAAGAAAAAATGACTGCACTGCCAAGTCCTCACAACTCTCATGTTATAGAAATTGTGGGATTCTTATGTGACTGGACAAGAAATATATGTTTCTAGCCACATTTTAAAACAATGAAATTAATTCTATGGAGGTAAGCAAGCCTTCAGGTTTGTCTTTGGCTATTATAAAACCCCAATGGTTTGAGGAAATCAAACCAACAGTTTTTCTTGGCATGTGCCTTCCTAAAATTTGCTTTACATATGAACCAAATTTCCCATGATTTTTTTACTACTTAAGAAACCAGACTGTGTATAGATATAGAGGAGAATGTAAAGAGCTTGTTGCAGGTGTAAATGTTCATGATCTGTACTCATAGTAACAATTCTTCTTTGAGAATCTTGCTTAATCCATTTTAATCTGTTAAAAAATCAAAAACATCTGATAATATTTTCTTTCATAAAAAAGTCCAGGCACCTGGAGATGACATCCAGGATATTCCTTTAAATGCGTTGGTTTAGACTTACGGTATGTGCACTTTGTGCACTAATTTCAGACAGTCCTTTTACTTTATCTTAGATTTGGATGCAACTTAGAGTGGCCTACTTTCAAGCTATTCTTGCATGAACAAATACAATACAGTAAAAAAAAAAAAAAGGTGTAAGATGTTTGGAAGACTTGATTTGCTGAGATTTTTCATTGAATAGGAAGAAGACAAAATAAAGTTATCAAAAAAGAATGTTTCCTCCATGAAATGTGGATTCATTATTCGTGTGAAGTCTTATTTGATTTCATCTTTAGAACCACAATGACAATTTTTTTCTGCAGTCTTCCAAGTGATATTTGGAAGCCTGGAAGTACAGCTCTTGCTAAGTATCAGAATAGGATTGTGTGAGTAACCAAAACTATTTGGTGCATACAGATGTTGGTTCCATATTAATTTTTAGTACATTGAATGTAATGACTAAATGCAGCACAGACTAATTTTTGAGCATGGTTTAATAAAATGTGAGTGTTTTGACTCAGGAACATTTGTTTAATGGGAGTTTTACTGTAAACTATAAAGGCTCATTAAGAGATTTATGGATATCTCTTCTGAAAAATACGTACATGAATATAGTTTTTAAAGAAAAAGAAGGAATTGTAGTATGGATGTAGCTCAGGCATAATGAAAAAAGAAAGCACTTTCTAGTATTCTTTGTGTAATATGCTTGCAGTTCTGACAACACAACTGGCACTGATCTGAATGTTACAAAATTAGCTAAATGAGATGCCCTTATAACAAGCAGAATTAGGAAATTATTTTTTTTTCTCTGGATTAGTTAAATGACATCTCTGACATCTGCGTCTTGTGATATTTATCAAGGATACATTTTGTGTAGAATAGAAGACAAAATTAACAATTTGATCAAGCTTACTAGGCACCTAATTTAAGCACTTTTTTCTGTCACGTACTTCAATTATTCAGAGTCATGCAGCTTAAGTTAGGAGAATGAGTACCCAGATTTAGGTCCAAATTCTCCTAAGTGAAATGTACTCCAAACGGTCTTTTCAAGTCAGTTAAACGACTTATTTGCATAATAGTATGCATAAGGCATCCGCCACAGATTTGCAACAAATTTGGTTTAACCTAAATCTGATTTTGGTCTGATTTGTACTGAAGGAAAATAGAAAAACACAAAAGTGGCAAGAAGTGTACTTTAGAAATAGGGATTCATTAAAAAGATGTATTTCAACTTAAATTAAAGGTTTGTTCACATAGCTGTAATTAACTTCAGAATGAATTGTATACTTTCATGCAAAAAGTAGTCTTAATTATCTTTCTTAATTAAAACAATGTTCTTAACACCATAGCATTTACGTGCGTTTTCATATTCTTCTTAGATGAGCTGCTGTCTGGAATATAACATTTGTAGCTTTTTGATATTGTCTTTTTTTCCCCCCTTGAGTTCCTCGAAGAGGGCGATTGTTGCGGTGGTCGAGCCCACTCGCAGGGAGCACGGCATCCAATGGGTGAATTTCCCCACCCAGGACAGTGGTCCTGAGGGCGGTGCTGCAGGCGGCACACCTATCTGAGGGCTCAGCCCCCTGGATGTCACTCTCCCGGACATCTCCTCCCCAGTTCCAGAACCCTCCAAGTTTATGTATTCCCCATTGGTTAGTTTAGCTATGTTTATGTATAGGCTCTGTTTAATAAGCAATTACTTTCTAGAAGGTTCTTGCCAGCTGTTATCCCCATTAGTCTGTTCAAATATGTTCCTCCCTCTGTTCCCCCTCATTGGTCACCTGTCACCCCTTATCATTCCCTTATTGATCTGTTCCCTGAGCCCACCCCTGAGACACCCCCCCCTTTAAAAGTATTGTGCAAATGCATCACCTGGCCACTCTGGGTGCAACTTTTTTGGGCTGATTAAAAGCTGACACCATTACCTCAGGTGGTCCTGTCTCCTTCTTTGTCTCCTCCTCTCGCATTGTTACACCTTAGACTGCAGCCTGCTTCTTAGAGAGCCAGAAGGCAGAACCACTGCTGCTTGCTGAGGTGATTCCCGTGGACAGAACGCTGTGCAAGTGTCACCTGCCAGGCCTCTGGGCGGCCAAGCAGACAGCGCGACAGGCAATTACTTTTTTCCTCTCTTTTGTTTTATTCAAAAGTCATGGGAAGAATGTTTAGCTTGACACTTTCTGCACCACAGAGGTTAATCTAGTGCTAGGAAAATAATGCTTAGGAAATAAGACTGAATGTTTAAAAATATGTCTAAGTGATAGAATTTTAAATGAAGCTACACTGACCGTTCCCGGTGGCAGCTTGATGATATTTATATTTTTGAAGGTCCCAAAGTTAATAACTTGGAACCGTTTTCTCCCCAAGATTAAAGTCCAGACTTGTTACTTTTGGAGAGAAAGAAACTGACAACGCCAGTCAGGAGTACCTCTCAAAACTGTGGTTTGTTTGATTTGAGAAAAAGTAAAACTTACAGGAGTGCAGAAATATACTGAAATCTGTAACCATATTCCTGGAAGTCTGGAAAGGTTGTAAGACGATGAAGTTGCGCACTTCCAGTAAGATAACCTTTTCCATAAAAACTTAGTCTTATTGAAGAATGCTACTATTTGTGATTAAAGATGGTAACTCCTGATGTGATGCCATCCTGATTTTCTTTTTACGTGTTTCTGCAGTGGATAATAAGAGAAGTAAGGTTATATTTTGGAGACTGTAGTTCTCTAGTCTTTTTCATTATGCTGTTTTGGACACTCAGCCTACTGCTATTTCTACAACTTGTTTGAAATAACAGTTTTATGCAACTTTAAAACATGAAGTGTCCCTTTAAAGAAAAAGTAAAATTTCATTGGAATACAATTTCTCTTGTAAAATAAAAATTCTTGTGATGAAACAACTAAGCCTTTGTTCTTAAGCTATCAAGTGCATATTAAACTAAGGGCTAAATATTAGTAGTAATGATATTTCAAGATGACATTAAAATTGGCACTATTTGGGCATTGCAAAAGAACTGGAAGTATTTGGGGAGAATTACTGAATGACCCATCAAAGAAGATTAACAGAAACTAACAAAACTACTAAAATTTTATACAAGGTTTGTTTTTCATTAACCCTATATGTGGTTTGAGAATATCCTGGCGATAAATACAGTAAGAAAACCAATTTGCTTCTCTGTTTGCATATAATGT
Source organism: Falcunculus frontatus (assembly GCA_013398115.1). Classification (NCBI taxonomy): domain Eukaryota; kingdom Metazoa; phylum Chordata; class Aves; order Passeriformes; genus Falcunculus; species Falcunculus frontatus. Next base: position 784,695 of record VZRV01004993.1, on the reverse strand, counting down.
TTTTCCCTACCTTAAAGTTCAAATAGATTTATGATGCAGTAAATAACTAACTTACACAGATAAATAATAACTTACACGCTTCTAAATCTGACCCGTAAACATAATAATTTTCACCTTTTCTCGGTTCTATGTTTTCCAGACTTTTACTTGTATGATCTGTTCTACTTGCAAGATTTCAGCAAACTTCAAAAATTACAGTCTTCTATCTCTTATAAGTAGCAGATTTTCAGGGTGTTCCACCTGAGGTCTGGACTAATTTTGAAGTATTAATTTTCTGAAAGATAACTTGACTGTAGCAGTCTCCCTCTAGTAAGTCTCTTCTAGGCTTCCCAGAATCACCATTCCTGAATATGCATGAGATGCATCCCCATGTGGGTATTTTGGATAATGTAGTTGTCTGCTGGTTTATTCCTGGCCGCTGGAACCATCTTGTTTATAGTGAAAAAACTTAATTCAAGTGCATTTTCAAGATCTCAGAGTGAATTAGTCTGTCTTCTGGAATGGCAGCAAAGATGTGCACTCATCCCATCCATTATAAATACATAGAGCTGGATGTCATTGCCATACATGGATTCCTTATTTGCCAATAGAGAGAAACTCACACCTCCAGAAAGTGAGTCCTGTCTTGAGAGAAGTGAATCACTTTGTGCAAATCTGTCTCTCCACTGATAACAGGTTAGGATGACTCCACACCCAGCTTGTGGAAAGCAGTTAAGTTGCTCGCTTTGTGAGCGATTACATTCACTTCAATGTTCACTTCTCTATTATTTCTATCTTGTTCTTAAAGGAAGATTGAGGGATTATATGTATAAATATATATAAATATGTATAAAAGTAAAAATAAAGAATAGATATAGATATACAAATAAAAAATCATATATGTAATTTTTTTTTACAGCACAGTTCATCATATATATATATGTAGATGATGATGATGAATTTTGCTTTTATGCAGTTATTGCTTGATAAAGTCAATATCCTTACTTCAGTACATCCCAGGTTACCATGCCTGCACTCCAGGGAGCCAGGATATGTATTTATCAGAAGTCAAAAGATCAGGCTTTTCCTGTAAGTTAGAAAATGATCAGGAAAACAAATTATTTTAGATATTAAAAAAAAAAAAATTAAATTCAACCTGAACGGGTTTGGGTTTTTCTGCTGTAAATGGGTTAATGGTCAGGCATATAACAGCTGCACAAAAATCATACAATGCTGTGCTGAGTAGAAATAAATATTGTTCAGCTCAGGTTCACAACATTCTGACAATTCTTCTCATTTTGGCTACCTTTTTTCAGGTAGTCATTGTCAGGTACATTGAAGCCTACCTTTTCTCAAAGAGAATTTGTAGAAATTACTAACCAAAATTTGATTTTATGTTAAACAGTTGACTGGATCTTCCAAATAGAGATTTAAGTTGTTTTTGACTGACAGCAGGTTCATGTTTGAGGCATATTAATAGATCAGAAAATGTGACCATTTCAAAAGTGGTGCTGTCTCAACATGTTGCCTGTAAATCAATTCAACAAAATATTTTGATCAAGTGTCATAAATATTTAGGTGTGAGAGAAAAAAGATAGTAGATGATTGTGACCATGGGATGCTTTATGAATATTTTATTATCACCATCCATCATCACCTTTTGGGAACAAAGACTTTTTTTAGGCAGCAAAATGAAGAGCTACATAATGAAAAAGATTAATGCTGAAAATAATATTATTCCAAATATTTGAACACTGGTCTCATTAAGTGATCCAATCAAATTTAAAAGGTTCATTTGAATCCTCTGAGGAGTTTTTTGCATTAGATTGTCCTGCTAAAATTAAACGTATGGCAGGAAAAAACTGCCAGTTTTGAGGAAATAAAATTAGACAAGATAGCACTTTCCAGAGGAGTAGCTTGAACGGACAAAAAGATGGATGAGTTCCATGCCGTGCTGAAGATGGTTGCAAATTTATGAAGATATGCTGTCTGCTTTTTGTGCGCCATAAAGTCTGTCTAAATAACAATATCCTCTCAGAGAGAGAATCTGCTGTTCTGGGTGCCCATGTATTATTGAATTTGGACTATCTCCATTTGCAAATGTTGACTTTTCATCTCTGCCCAAAGAATGAAATCTGTATGAGAGATGTGTAAAGCTTTTAATCTTTATTTATTTGTTAACAAATGGGGTTTTTTGCCAAATCCTGTTTGCTTTTCTTTTCTCCTGCTCTTCCTGCAAGGTGACTGTCTGCATCCACAATGTGACACTTCAGCTAAGAATACAAATTGCAGTCATTTGTGTGTCTTTGTTTGTTTGTTTATTTACTTGTTTGTTTTTAATGACAGAATGTATTAAGTCAGAATAACAATCTCAGATATTATTTTGTATCTTCTGTATTTCAAAAGGGTATGCCAGAATTGGCTGCATTTGTCAGTGAAAGTTTATACAAAATGCAGCTTTATGGTAATGGTTGCTGATACATAGATTTTTAACACCAGAATGAGCCACTAGATTATGTAGTCAACCTACTTTTTTTTTTTACCTATAAATTTTAAAGTTTCACCCAGTTAATTAAAATAAATAAAAATAAGTCGTAGCATAAAGATCCGAACAGAGGCAATATGCAATCCATTATAAGCAACTTAAGAGCTTATGACCAGCGAAGAGCACTGAATCAGACCATGGTGCTTTGTAACACCTCCTGTGGCATTTTCCCACATCCTTGTTGCAAGGACCGTGCCCTTGTGATTTCAGATTGTTGCAACTTGCCTGCAGAATGGTCAAAAGCTTCATGTTGGTTAATATGTCTATTTTTTCTTTAAGACGAGGCAGCACTAAGTAAACTTGACTCCTAGTATCTTACAGGCTTAGCAGACACAGGAATTGTGTTTCTACTTCCTGACCATGCACACATGGAAATGCAGAGAGGTTTATATACATGTATGTCAATGCAGTAAAAGTAATTGGAAATAGGAACAGAAAGTTAGGTCAGATAAAAATAGCATCCTTACAGCAGAGCCATTACTGATGGAGGTATACCTTGTAAATCATAATTGCATTAGATTTCTGGGAAATATACCAGAAAAAAAAATATAACAAACTAAGCAATATTCTCTTTCATTATAGCTTTTATAGTAGAGCAGCTGTAGGGGAAAGGAACTTGAGACAAGAAATTCAAAATACTTTAACTTCTATTTTGTTTACTTTCTTATCTCTGAAAAGATGTAGATATGAAGCAACCTCAGTCATCAGACAACTGTGTAGAAACAAAGTTTCAAGTATTTGAATAATGTTGCCTTCAAAATGTAGCTGCCCATGGAATTAAAGTCACGTAGAGCTTTTGTAGAAAGCCATGTACATGATATGGAATCCATCTGGATCACTTAAATACTTCACAGAATAGTGTAGAAAATATTATAGTGCCAGGTTTTCCCACCTTTTCAGGAAATACTATTGTTCCTGCTTTTCTGTATCCTGGGCAGTCCCTCCCACACACCCTTACTTCGCCTGCTTCCTGTTCCTCTTGTCGTTGTGCTAATTAAGGATTCTGGCAGCTTATCTCTCCGAAGTAATGCAGATATAAGCTAACCTTACAGCATTATTTATTTCACCCTCGATGAAAGAGAAGTTTGGGCCAAGACAGGGAGCAGAAAGTAGCAGGGGTTTCTTGATCTGTACCTGAGTGCAGAGGATGGAACGCCAGGAAGGCGCAGGAGAAGCAGCAGGTTACAAGGTGGTAGTGATAAGTCTACCAAAACTGACAACTGTGATGGTAGGAATCCAGGGACCTTAGAACAAAGTAATTTGAGGATGGAATGTGAATTGACTGTGCCAGGTAGAATGAACATGGAATAAGTCACTCAAATATATAATTTTAATAGTTACTGAATGTTGCTGTTAATTAATAATACCAAGGAAGCACATCCAACACAGCATGTGTATGGCTTTGTAGCCTTGGATTATTTTTCTTAACAGACTAGAAATAAAGAACATTCTTCCCAATTTACTTGTCTGATACTTAAGAGCAAAAAAATGTCAAAAGAATCTTCTTCAATATAAACTATTTTCCTGTTTTTTAATTTAAAAGATAAGTAGTTGGAAAACCTCTATGAAGTGAAATAATGTCATTTCAGTTCCAGTATATGTGGGGAAGGCTGTAGAAACACGTGGTCTCAGAAAAGGTCATTTAATAAATTAGCCCATGGAAGCTTAAGAAAGCTTTCTGTATTTGAGGATAAGTAGAGCTGAAAATGTTGTTGTTGTTTTCTTTTCCCTTTTAAGATGCAATATGAAAAGTTAGGTAAATATGATTGTCTGAAACACAACTGTGGCCGTGTTCAAATCCACTGTACTTAATGTTAGCACCCTCAGGCAAAGAGTACCTATTTATGTTGAGACCAAAAACTCTCACTGAGTGGAACTTATCTTGTGGCCTCAACTCTTTTGGAACTGAAGAATGAATTTTCTGGCTGTACACAAGAGAGTTTTAAAGAAGCAGGTTGAAAAGCAGCTGGTCATCACACCAGAAGCTAGTTGCTAATTGCAGCAGTAAGTTAATCAATGAAATAGCTGTTTAGCTTCTGGGTATAATAAAGAGAGATAAAAGACCACACAGAAATTCCAGCATTAGGGTATGACCAGCTCTTGAGTGGCATACATTATTTTCCTTCTTACACCTGTCTGCTTTTGAGTAGGCAAGTCATGCATCTGCTTGACAGCTATTAACAGAATAAAATAACAACAAAAAAACCATTTTTGGGTGCGATCTGATATAAATATTTACAAAGACAATTTAAGGGAGTGTTTGTTATGCACTTTTGTGTTTGCTTTCAAAACATTTAACTCCAGAGACAGATGGCTTGTACAGTTTTATCAGCACTTGTGTCATTATATATTCAAGCAGCCAAGACTGATAACCAGCCTCACGGATTATGGATTGTTCAGAGAACAAATACTTTCAAAAAAAAATCCCCCACATATCAATAAAGTACTTCAGTGTGGAAAAGCTTGATACAGAAATTGCAGTGGCATTTTTGTGAAGAGAAAGGAAACAAATTAATGCAATTATAAAATTAAAGCAGCAGGAACAGGTTTTTAAGTGGTGTCATTGTATGTGGCAATGAAACAACTCTAGAAAATTGGGGGAAAACTATTGTTCAGCAGTGGTGGAGAAAAAAGATAATTACCATTAAGGCAACATTATGCTTTCTCAATACATAGCAGCCAACTCTTCAGTGATGCTATCCCCAGAAGATCTCTCTCATATCATATTGCTCATGATCATTACACTTTATGTTACTAAATAGCAACCTGAATAAGAAAAAGTCTAAGAAAAGAATAAACTTTTTATGATTGAGAACATAATAAAACAGAAACTGAAAAAACCTAATTGTCAAAAGACTGTCTTCTTCTTCTTTTTTTTTCCCTTTTCACCTTTTTCCTGTGTCTCACAGTAGGACATTTGTAGAATCCCCTAAATCATGATCATCACTATTCTTAGCAACATTATTTACCAAACAATTATGGTTGTATCTAAGGGCCTTAACTGGAGATAGCTATGGCAGGCACCGCACAATTTATGAATGAATCTGCCTTTTTCCTTGTCAGTAAGCATGATCATTCCCTGTAGTAGCTCAAGAGTAAAATATATTATTCTAGCAATCTGCATTTCTAAAAAAATCACTTTGTAGAATTCTTTTTCTCTTGTGATGGCTCAAACCAAAAGTGATTAAAATAACAGTTGTTATTTATATATTAGATGAAGTCTTGCAAGGCATTTTGTAAACTTGAACCTCACAATATTTTAGTAAGGCAAGCAAATATTCCCTCTATTTTACGGATTGAAAGCATGAGACAGAGTGCTGGAAAATATGCATACACGTTTGAGTAGGAGTCCGAACCTCTTCTCAATTCTGGACATTTTTGCATACAGGCATATGTAGAGGTGAGTGCAGACTGTAACATGCCTCACAGCTATTTGAACAGTTATACAGCTGAAAGTGTCTTTCAGGTGTTCCCTGAGATTCCCAGTCCTCTCCTAAAAGAAGAGTGTCTCACTCTGTCTACAGCTGTCACTTGGTGTGACCAACATCCATACCAAAATTGTAATTGGCTACATAAAGACTGCATGGTCTTGCCTTTGACTGATACCTCTGCATAGGTAAGAGTGACTGGTGGAGGACTTGCACACAACAATTTATTTTTGAGGTCTAAGTTGGACAGTGGTATTTCGTTAACCAGAAAAAAGCCCAAGGAGCAGTTCTTGAACAGGCGATCATCTCAGCATTGTTACCCCATTCCTGTCTGCTTCTCACAGTAGTAGCAGATATCTGAATATTCCAGTGCTCTCCAGAAAGTCTATCAGCTTAAATTTGGCTAAAGCAAAGGATGCTTAAAATTCATTCCGAGTTGAACAGCATTAACTGCCTAGAGCGGTTAGTAAAGAAAGTACAACACATGAAGTAAATCTTCCAATGAGTCTGACATGTAGCTTATAGGCCCACATGCATATTTTTTCTTAAGTAAAACCAGCTTATTGCTCATTTAAATTTTAAATTGAAATGACAGTCTTATCTCTTGAAATTTATTTAACTAAACAGAAAAAGTAACTTCTCCCCTTCAAAACTATTGTACTGAAGGCTTTTCTGTGAACCTTTTATTCCACTATAGATTGGAAGGAAAGAGTGCAGGCACTGTCTTTCTTGAAATGTGTCATTCGGTGGCAAAAATGTTTTCTTTCTTTTTTCAAAGTTTTCATCTCTGCAAAACCTTTCTTTCTTTCTTGGTCAATAAAATAGTAGTGTACTGGGAGAGTAGACAGGTTGAAAATAGCTCTGCCACTTCTCACTTTTTTCCTCTGAAATGGGAAATAACTAATTAAAATCAAACTTTAGTTGACAGCCAAAAAAAATATTTTAAAATCAGCTTTTGATCTGTATATTAAGTTTTGGAAGAGTTAACAACGTTCTGTGAGTACTTAATTGTTTAAGTTTGGGTTTATTTCTCTGTAAGTACCCGCCTCAATTTGGTTAGAACTTCGTAACAGAGGAATCAAAGAAGAGTTTTATACAAAAAAAAACCCCACCTCTCTTTCAGGGAATTATGACGGGTCTCACTTTAGAATGTGTCTCATGGTTCTCACTGAAATCTCTTCTAAGCTCCTACTTTACAGTTGCTGTTTTCTTTTTTCATAATGGTTTCTGGTTTAATTATTTCACTTTGTATTTATCTAAATGGAAAGTAGCATTGATTCTATGCACTTTTCATTCTCTAAGTTTCAGCAATAGGACACTTTCTTATATGGGGAATGCAGTAGAAAGTTTTATTATAGCTTATTATATTTTATTGTAGCTTCTTATTTTCTGTCACATCGACAGAGTACTGTATATTCTCTAGATATTCAAAAAGAGACGTTGCTCAGAGATAAGATTAGCTAATTACTAATGTAAAATGTAGAAATATGCTTGATGATATTTTTTATATCTGTGTTTAAAAGCAATGGGAAATGAATAGGAGTTTCCATAAAATTGACTTAATTTCATTGTTCAGAAAAAGATTTTAGTAAGGGTAATTTATTGTATATGCATGGAGTACAAGAGTACAAAATATTCTTTGGCATTTTAACACAGAAATCTTTGTTAGAGTGTCTTCACGTATCATTTTGAGTCTCAATTAGATTATTATTAAGATACACTTTTTTTTTCTGATACGCTGCTGACATTTTTCTTCTGATTAGTAACTTTGCTATTCATGCCTACTTGCTAATGTTCTTTCTCAAAAATCAATCTATAATTTCCTTCCTGTCACTGGGCTGTTTAATCAAGGAAGTATGTCTCCTTAACTCTTCAAATGTTTTCAGTACTAGCCCGTTAATTTACTCTGAAGTCAAGAAAAGGCATCTCAAAATTCTTGCTCAAAATTACAACACAGCAATGAATACTGGCAAAGCATATCTCAGATATTAAGAAATATCTAACAAAGATACAGAAAGTGATTTCTATGCCTTTTTCTTGGCTTGTTCTTCCTCATTCATCCAGCCTGAGCAGATGAGTGAATTAAGTAATTTAGAAATGCAGTAAGACCGAGAGGAATTTAGTGTTGCTGAAGGCATGGGTGACCTGTCTGCTTGATTGCAAGAGGCCTGCAGCTGGCCAGCTGTGTCCTCAACAGTGTGTGAAAAATTATGTAGATATTTAATATGCATAGTACTTCAGCAGTCTTAATTTCTGTCTCCTGTGGTCTTATATTTCTCGCTTACGAAGAATTATGAGAATAGTTCTTTATGAAGTGCAGGATTTACATAAGCCTTTTTTTTTTCCCTTTGACTTTTATGGTTCTCTAGCATCTAAGATGTGTTTAATGGTCAGAAGAGTTACAGATTTTATTCTCTTTCTTGATGCAATGTTTTGAACTAGTTCCTGATTTCATATTAAATCAAGCAATATTTAACTTATCTCTTACTTATTGAGAGTATGAATTGGAGTGTGCATCCACTGGGTAGATACCTAGAACTATGCACTAACCCATGTTTGTAAAACAGTGGACATTAGAATAATCCTGCATACAGAGCATTCCCTGGGCAATCCTGGTTCTGGATAGTACAAATATTTCTCAGTTTGCAGTAGGCTGTTAGTTCACCAAGGTTCTGCTGCAGTAAAGTGACTTGAAAGCAGAAGAGAATACATCCAAACGGTAGGCCCTTATAAGCATTAATTGTCACTCAGAATCTGCAAGGGTAGGTTTACTTCCTTGGAAGTATTTTCACTTACCTAGCTCTATTTGCTTGATGTGACTTAAAAACAGGGAGTTAAGTTTACTCATAATAGGATCCAAGACCAATAGCATAGGGATAATTGAACTGTTTTTCCACTTCTGGAAACTAGGTAGATAGCATGTACAGGGAGTATATGCCCTACAAAGCATATACTCTCTAACAGGATGAAAGCATATAACTCTCTAACAGGATGAAAGCATATAACTCTCTAACAGGATGAAAATGTATGTAGAATTTACCAGCACAATATTTGATTGCAGGATCATTGTTAATTTTCTCTTGAGGTCTATGTACAAGTTTAATGCAAAATATCACAATTTAATATTGTGTCTCTTTTTTTCCCCCTTTCTCCCCCTTTTTTCTTTCTCTGTTTTTCTTCTACAGATGGGCCTCTTGGTCCACGAGGATTAGCTGAAGCTACAGAGATGTGTACTCAAGAATGCCTGGTTTTGGGTCACTCAGACAACTGTTGGATGCCTCCTAGCTTGGGCCCATACCAACAGCCAAAGTCTCCTCTCTCCACCTTTGCACCTCAGAAAGAATGGGTTAAGAAGGACAAACTAGTTAATGGACACACGTTGACCAGGACCTGGAAAGAAGACAGCAACAGAAATCAGTTCAGTGATCGAAAGCAGTATGGTTCCAGTGAGGGCCATTTCAACACTGGCAACCACATGACTGACATTCCTCTGGCCAACTTGAAGTCTTATAAACAGGCCCCAGGAGCTGTGGAGAGTCCAAAGGAGCACCAGCTATAAGAAATGGTTACTTTGGACCAATGACTTTAGCCTACTTAGACTTGCTAATACTATGTGTGTGTCAGAGCTTTATGTACTGGGTAGACATCTAGAACTATGCTTCACCTAGCAGAGATATGCATATCTTTATGTTAGCACCGTGGAAGGTATGATGTCCTGCAACATGAAAGAGTGTTTCTACTAGTTGTGTGGTTTTGCTAAATAGACATGAGTAAAATCTGCAGAGATCTCTCCAGATTGAAAATATCCTTTTTTGTTTCTTTGTTTTTTGACCCTGGACTGCTGCTATGAACAACAGAAGATGCATTTGGAGAGTGAGAGAGTGCGAAAGCTCGGCGGATTGCAAAGATTGAAAAGCATATCCAGTTAGAAAATTGTGCTTTTGTTGTCATTGATCTATGCTGGGACCGTTATACTTGAGATCATATTGCAAACAATTGAAGCTGTAAACATAAAACCTATTGTGCTATTAACAATGTTAGTGGACACTTGTAAGTCAATCAGCGTTCAAATACTTGTAAATAGCAACAATTATTACTTACGAATTTTGTGTACTTATAATGTTCACTTGAAAAGATACTGTAGCATATTTCTGTGTTTCACAGTTGCTTTTTAATTTCTTTCATTTGCTTTCTTGTTGTTTTACTTTTATTTTCAGTGATGGTGTTTCTGTGTTAGTAGTCTGTCTGACACACAATGTTCCAAGAAACTCAAGCCACTAGTATTAAAAGTGAAAAGAGTGATGGGGTGGGAAGAAAGGTTGCTTGTAGAAAGGGGAAAAAATTTTTTTCTATGTAGTAGCAAATGATGCCAGCATTCAGGTAGAATTTCTTCCTTTTTTCTTTTTTTTTTTTTTTTTTTAATTAATATTAAGAAATGAAAGGACTCGTGTAAGGGCTTAAAAACCTAGCAATTTTTTGTTTAATTTCCATTATGTTTCATAAAACAGGGAAATTGCAAAATGAAAGAATATTTAAATGTGTGGTGTGGTGGGTGAGGGAGAAAGCTATTTCTTTGGGATCCTTGATCAAATTAGCTGTAGTCTGTCATTTAATGAGTGGTAGCTGATGTTGATCCCAGCTGAAATATATGGAGGAAATTCTACAGGAGCAAAATACAATAATAATGTTTTCCGGTTGGGCAGGTGTGTGTCTATACCTAAGACAGTTCGTATTGCTGAAACAGCAGCATTTGTGTTGATCTTCATCTGCGTTAACGTTGTAGTAACACGAGTGTTTTTAGACCATAGCCACAGAATATTTAATGTGTTGTGCCTTCATGATGTAACAGAGCATTCTCCTGGTAGGCTAGTTGGGGGAACTAAAGGGTTAAATCTCTAATTATAGCTGTTTAACTGTTTGTTATCATAGTTGGTCAATGCCTGGCAGGTACCAGTATCATGTCACCTCAGTCAAACCAGCAGAGTGACTCCTAATATTAGTAAGATCTAAGTTGCACGCAAAGCAAATCCAAATCCAAAACATTTTTAGATGGTTTTTGTTAAGGCATGAAAGATGATTTACACAAATAAATAGCATGCAAAAAAAAAAAAAAGAGTCCTTACAGAAAAAAGCAAGTTACTTATGCCACAGTGAAACATCAATCTTAAAGTAACAAATTTAGCTAATCTGAAGGTGATTTTATTTTTACCAAAAAACAGAACTTTTTTGTTTCTTTCTTTATTCTTTTGTATATAGCAGTTCACTTTTATTTTTTCCTCCACAGTATAAAAGGCTTAAAAATGGGTTAGGGGTGCATTGCTTATCGCAGTACTTATGTCAGTTTGTGAGGGGTGTTTGATGACTTTGACAGAATAAATATCTAACCAGTTATCCTTGTTACTGCTTTGCCAGTTCAACATTATTTAGTTATCCAGCTTTTGCAATAAATGTTCTGAATTCCTGATTGTGTTGTGTTAGTTCTTGGGCAGATGCCTAAGGGACTTTGTTCTTGTTAATTTCTCTTTCTTTCTGTTATTGTTGATTGGTTTGTTTCTTTGCTTCATTCTGAATTTCCAGTTATTTTTCTGAGCATACCATGGTCCATTTGGTTCATATAGATAGGTGTAAGACTGGAATATGCAGCAAATGATAAATCCTGAGGGCTATATTCTGCCATTCCTATGTAAGTAGGAACTTATTCAAAATGAGTTATTTGAATTGGGTAAAGTGTTACTCAGCACAAGGGTGACAGAATCTAGCCCATGTTTGTTAGGCCTACATAGGCACATAGAAAAAGCATCCTTGCATGAGCCTTTGTAAAAGTACAGGGGTAGCATATAGGAAATTCAGCACTTACCAGACTTTGGTCTTTCTTTTGGGAGTAGAATAAAGTCATATCAGAATTCAGTAACTTTTTCCTAAAAGGAAAATTTGAGTAGCTACATAAGAATTTTTGTTGCAGCATAGGAAAAAAAAAAAGAAAATGCTGAACAACCTTGAAAAATGCATATCAATAAGAGTACTTATTTTTGAACATGCTGAGTTTTAAAGCAGAGGTGCACTGAGTGCTATTTTAAAACCAGAAATACAACAATTATCTAAAAACCCGAATAACACCAACTAGTTTAAGTTACAAGTGCCTTTTTAAACAGAATACATTTGAAAATGTTTCTATCATGGATAGAAAATAAAAGATGTGACTGTTGCTTCAGAAAGAGAACTATATTCTGTTCCAACCTTCAATACTTAGTCCTATTATCAATGTATGCAGGAGGAGCTAAAAGAAATTTGGTTTAAATTGCTAGCAGATGAAAATTTTCTTGTCTTATTTTCTCAAATTCTGTGTAACTTTAGAGTCTTAAGACCTTGCCCAACTTTGAAATGGTTTTTAAAAGAAAAAGACAGGAGAAAAAGAAAGCCAAGAAAGAAAGAATAAAAAGAAAGTAAGAGAAAGAGAGAAAGAGAGAGGGAGGGAGGGAAGGAAGGAAGGAAGGAAGGAGGGAAGGAGGGAAGGAAGGAGGGAAGGAGGGAAGGAGGGAAGGAGGGAAGGAAGGAAGGAAGGAAGGAAGGAAGGAAGGAAGGAAGGAAGGAAATATCTGCAGCACTGACAACTTCATCTTAATTCCATTTAAGCTGAATTAATATTTCCCAGATGTTTCCACAAAATCTGGATTTGGCCCTAAACATGTATTTAATAAGTGCCCATTCATTCACAACCATTTGGTTTGCTCAATCAGTAGTAGTACTACTGCTGTCTAAAACTCAGAAATAAAGAGGAAAAAAAAAAAAAGAAAAACCCTTCAGGAATTCTGTGATATCTAAGATGATGAGCTTTAAAAAAAATTAAAAATCCCCTTGCACCCAGTGAGATGACAACTTAGTATTGGTGGCTATTCAATTTTACTACCCTTGAGACTAAATATTACTTAAAATGATTCATAACCTGTCATGATAGAGATGCCTCTCTGATGTCAGTTCTGGCTTTTTGTTTTCCTTCAGACTGTGTGTCCTTTATTTATTTCATAGTGCACACACTTGAAAGACTGCTAAAAAGGTTTTCCAAATGTTTCTTTCGCGGTCCTCTATTTTTGCTGTCACTGACCAAAGCCGTTTGTCCAAGTAGAAAATGGAAAGTATGTGTAGATATAGTTATTTAGTCCTACTTATTCCTCTGCTGTGCCAACTCTTACTAAAGATAGAGCAGTCAGGACCACTTAAAAAAACCTTGTAAAGTTCAGACTTGAACTGTGAAACATTTTCTGGTGGTTTAAGTAGTGATGCAGTAGAACAGATTGCCTAGAGATGGGTTTGGTATTTTGAAGAAGAGAAAGGAAAAATATCTGAGAACGATACTTGTTCTTTGTCAGAGGGAGCACATGGATTAGATGCCTCCTCAAGGTCCTTTACACACAGTGTAACTTGAAGAGAAAGTATGATGGTGAAATTACTGAGCTCCACAGCATGATGAAGTCATATGAAAGAAAAATTTTGTACTGTATTTTCTTTGAGAAATAGGTAAAGAAATTGCGTACTCAATGCACTTTGTTGGAGCTCACCTGGAACTCTATGGAACACTGTGTGAAGGCTGACAAAGAAATAAATGGAGCAGAATTAGGAGTATGCAGTATACATCAATTTTAACGAGTAGATAGGAAGAAAATGATATTCACTTTCCTTGCTTAATGTGATTATTACCTTAGTGAGTTATTTTTAAGATTCAAGATCAGAAGGAACCTTAAGGACTTTGTCATGGAATAAATTAAAATAATGGAGAAACTTAGGAAGCTTTGGATACATAAATGGCATAACTGCAGGAGATGTATATGTGTGTGAGAGTAAAGAGCAGGAGTGATAAAGACTGATATAGCTGACATGAGAAAACAAAGAAATAGAGAAAACAAGATGGCAATATTGATCCAAAGTTGAATCTTGGTATGTTTTGAGCAAAGGGAGGCATTATTTACTTTAATGAAAGAGAAGACACAGCAAAAATCATGGAACACGGCAGTAGGTGATGTCAGGGGATCCACAGGCCACAGACTCATGCCATGCCAAAAGACACAGTGGTTGAGTCTACTTAGGCAGTACCTCAAAATATGTTACAAAAATATGCTACTGGCATGAGAGCACAGCAGTGGTGTCACATCCAATTCAGACAGAAGGACGCGTTTTGATTTCCCGTGACCACAAACTATTTACCTGATTCAGATTATGAAACTTTCTTATGGCACATATCCTTCCCATAAGAATGAACAAATAAGCAGTGAGAGTTCTGTACAGGACACGGCCTCACGTGAGCCAGTTCAGACTGTAAATGCAACTAAGTACTCACAGCTCCATTTTTCCCATTTAATACACTTCTTCTGTGGAACTGTGTTAATTAATTAATATGCCTGTAATCATTGTTGCTGTGATGAAAAATTTCAAAAAGGGGACCAATTCTAGACCACAGAAAGGCATTTTAAGATACAGAAAACATGATACAACATAACCCAGAGGTGTGAATCAGCTCAATATATCATGGATAGTTGAGCTGTAACTCAATTAAATTAGTTTTATTAACTTGCACTGCTCACCACCTTAGTGGACACATCCATCAAATACAATTACCCCCTAATCTAAAACCACCTCTGACTTTTCCTCTTGTTCCAAAAAGAGACTCTCATTGGTAGATGCTTCCTTTTAAAATTATGAGGTACCCTTTTTTCACACACTATTTGAGTTTCATTTTGATTTCTCTGAAATATAATACCTTATTTAACACGGCCACTTATGTTATAAAATGCTTTTCTTGGGAGAGACCATGCTATACTTTGTTTTCAACCAGTTGAGTTGAAAGTGAGATCGTAACATAGAGGGGCAGATTCTGGTCCTTCAGGCTTTATTGAACCTCTTACAAAGTAAAAGGTCAGGACCTGTCCAGTAATTAGCCACAGAAATAACAAGTCCTTTAGTAAACAGTGGTCAATAGAGTAGTATAAAATGCTTGAGAAAAAGTAAATATGCCATTTCGAGGATTTTCAAGCACAATGTAGTTTAATTATACACTGAAATAAATGCCAACAAATGAAGAATTACAAGCTTGGGTTTTTGGGGGGGGGGTTGTTTGTTTTGGGGGGGTTTTTTGTCTTTTTTTACTTTGATACATACACATCACTTTGCTGGACAGTAATAGAACTTATGTACTGACATGTACCCACATCCTGCCAAATAATCTGCAGCTCTTTTGAGACATTGAGTGCACTTAATTTCTTTAGAACACAGCAGTAAGTATCCTCTTGTAGGAATCACTCAGAATTTCACAGAATTGGGTTGGCAATGAGAAGAATATCATAGACATGCACTATATGTCATATGCTATGTTTAGAAGCGAGAATGCTTTCTCTAACTGCAACATCTCATAGTTCTGATTACAGGTCTAAGTTTATACTCCTACCTAACTGTACAATAGCAAAAATGAGGATGTTTTTAGCTATCAGAAAGGATCTGAAATTCTCACTGTATATTATGAAAAGAAAGGACTTAAAGAAAGTAATGTCCCTCATTTTCAAAAATAAGTTGTTGTTCTTTTTTTTTTTTGCCACAGCCATTCTTAAATCCACCTGTTGTGCCTAGGTATTGCAACACATTCTAATATTGCATGGCATGTAAATAGATACCTTAATTACTCATAATGATATGATTATATACACATATATATATATAGATTATATATATATACATAAATATTATCAGTCACATAATTACGCAGTATTATTTAATGGAATTTTGGGACTATGGATTTTGTTGTTTGATGTACTTTAAACTGTATGAAGCAGCATATTATTAAGACTATCCTCACCAATGCTTTTCGATTATTTATGCATTAAATAAAGTGCTTTCTTTTGCTTGTTATAATCCTGTTTGTACAACCATGTGATAATGTTAAAATGGGTAAGTACTGTACGGGAATTATAACTGTTTCTTTTCTTGTCTAAATATATACCTATAACAATATTTATTAGTGATTTGAGTTTTAAGAATGTGTCTTTTTATGTGTTTGCTATCTCTTTACACATAATCCAAATTTAAAGGAAAGCTGAGATAACATTTCTTCACACAATTGTGAGTGCCCCAATAGCTTTGAAATGATATTTTACCTTTATCCACAAGTGATATTAGGATGAGATCTGTATTTTAAATCAGACATAAAATTAAGGCATAGTACAGTAGTTAAGTTTTGTTTACTATAGCTATCAGAAGTAAACATACATTCTTAATTTCTCAGGTAAAATTCTCTTTTATCAGATAGGGAAAAACTCTACACTCTAAGAAAAATGTTTAGAACAGCTGAATTAAGAGAATATGCATCAGAAGTCTGGTACACTAAAAAGCTTTTTTTTCAGAGTCAGCTTCCACCTTTGTATTGTAGAAAGGATCAGCTAGAATACATGCCTCTTAGAGGAGCTGAAACTTTTACTGTTAACAAAACTGGGAACTGGTTTTGGTAAAACCTTAGATATACCAATGGTGGGTTTTTTGATTATTAAAAAAAACCCAGTAGCCAGTATTTTACTAGCATTTAAACCTGTTGTTGTTCAAAGGAAACTCATCTTCTGCTGTCATTTCACTCACTGCAATATTCCATAAGATTCTTCCTTTCCTTTCCTTTCCTTTCCTTTCCTTTCCTTTCCTTTCCTTTCCTTTCCTTTCCTTTCCTTTCCTTTCCTTTCC